>JASDQU010738771.1:315449-330999 GCA_032191745.1 Picea mariana
GTTAAAGAAGGCTAATTGGTTGACGATAATTACCCTTCCTTGATGTGGAAAATGTACAACATGAAAAAGAGTTGACACAACTGCACGCATGGAATGAATCCAGCTATGGACAAGTAGAAGATTGTAATCGAGAGGAGCGTCAAAGACTTCCACTTCAACTTGGACCATTTTTCCTTCTAACATAATTGGCAATGAAGGGAGGACACCGTAAGGCTTAAAACCAGAGCCATTAAAGGTTTTGAGTGTGTTGTGGGATTTAGTCAAAGAGGGAGAGCCGATAGCTTTCCAGCAGGTAATAGACATGACACACATTGAGGTACCCTCGTCGATAACAGTTCTACAAATGTTTTTGTCGGAGACAATAACTTGTATTTGGAACGTGAGTTGAGGGGGTAACCTTGGAATGTGATATTCCAAGTAAAAAATTATTAAGTTCGTATCCCTAGGGTCGATTCCACCGATATCTTTTAACAACGCCTTCCGTTGTATAGGACAACTTTGAAGGACTTCGAGGGATGAAATTGTGGATTGTGCTTGGGCTAGATCTTCAACAATACTGTAGTTTTGGGCAACACAGGCATGAGGATTGAAAGCCAATTTTTGAACGACGCCCTTTGGAGGAGGGCGAAGAACTGTGTCGAGGCTCGGTCATTTGAGATGAAGAGGACCATTGGTAGGTGGAGTCATGGGATATGGTTGGACAAATGAAGGAGGTATAGCATCAACCTTGTCTTTAGAGGAGGAATAATATTTGGCTCGAGTGGTAAGTGTGATATCATTTTTCTTTGAATCTCCTATACACATTAAGACATAGGATGTATTGGAGGGGGAGGGTTGGTCGTGAATGACCAATTGGGCCTGTTGTTGAGAAGGGAAGGGTTGTGACAAAACGACCGGAGTGGGTGGTTTTGTGGTCCCTTGAAGGAACTTAATGACCTTGGCTCGTCATGGACAATCCTTAGTGTAGTGATCATCACCATAGATAAGACAAGGGTATCGAGGTTTGCGCTTATCCCTATCGTCAACAGGTGGTGTTTTGGTTCTCTCTACTTGCGAATTATTTTTGTCCTCATTCTTACCCTTTCCTTTTCTGGATTTGTTTTTACTGGCGGGGGTAGATTGAACAACATTTACCTCCAGGGATGATTTTAAGGATGGAAATTTATTTTTAAATGTAGAAACCTTGGTGAATCTTACTAATCCTTCATATGCCAACTATAAATAATTGGTGATATTTTTGTAAAAATATTCAAATTTCTAAGGATTTTATATAGTCTTTATAAAATTTTGGCGATTTTTATGGTAAAATAATTTTATCATATAGAATTTGGGCGAATCATTTTTAAAATAGCGAATCTCATTTTTGAAAAAACCATGGAAAATTAGCCCATGAGTGAAATTTAGCCCCTAAAATCATCCCTGTAATTACCTCAGAAGTCTTGCCGGTGGGAGGGGTAGGAGACATATCATTTTGAACATTAGAAGAAATGGGTTTGGGGTTGTTGTTAGAGGTTTTGACGGAATGTGGCTGGGCATGGAAAGTGCCAATCACACCATCGACCACATGAGAAGCAGCAGGATTATTTGAAGTGGCAGAAGTAGAAGGACGAGGCGCATCAGGGAGTAAGTCGTAAAGATTACTCGTTTGCGAGTAAACGAGGTCAAGTTATTGAGCATGACTAATGGCCTGGTCTTCTATGACAACTCCACCCATGGTGATGTCACGACTGATGTCATTCACAAATGATTTCGTGAACCATTCTACCAGCAACTGATCGAGAAGTTCGAGTTTGATGAGACGTCGTCTCCGTCGCCATTCATGAATGTGATCGGAGATATGAGTGGATTTGGTTTGTTTAAAAGAGCTCAAAATCTCAGTCTGTGTTTCATAGTGGATCGGTAACTGGTAGTGGGTGAGGAAAGACATAGAGAGGGTGTTGAAGTTGGTGAAGAAACCTCGTGGAAATTCTATATACCACTTCGCTGCGGAACCTGTGAGAGTTCGTTGAAAAAGGCGTAAAAAAATAGAGTCATCCATCAAGGAGTTGGATGAGCACCAAAGGTGAAAATTCATTACGTGATTGTTCGGGTCCTCTCCTGCTATGACATCGAATTTAGGGATGTCAGATGGTAGTTTGGCCGGTATGGCAGGCCATTGGGGACAGTGACGGGTTGGATCATTTAAAATACTTGACAGATCCGGGAGGTCCAGGGTGGCTAAGAAAGGTAACTATCGGTTCACATGCGGGTATTGGTGACTTTGGGGAGGGAGTCTCGTTGGAAAACCAGTGGGACCATAAGCAGTCTGCATATAATGCGAGGATCCAGGCATATTCAGTGGTTGTTGTGGAGGCAAGTAACTCATAGGGTTGTACCCTTGAATGGGGGTGTGGGGTTGAGTAGTCGAGCCCCAAATAGGATTAGATGTACCTGGATATGGTTGGCCTATGCTAGGGGGTATAATGGATGTAGCTTGAGGCTGTTGCCCCCCATTCGATTGAGGATTATGTTGTATTAGATGGTTCCAATACTAGGACAAGGATGGAGGTATGTTCTATTCATAGGGTGGGATCGGTGGTGGTTGGCCTCCAATCAGGGGTTGTGTTCCAATTGGGATTTGCCTTGCAAGGGGGGGTTGAGTTGGGCCTCCTTAGTGAAATTGTCCACCAACAGGAATCTGGTAATTTGGTGTGAATGACAGAATGGTGCCACTAGGATTAGCGCCTCTGATAGAGGATGGAAAAGGTACTCTGAAAGGGGGCGAAGGAAGTGTCAGAATGAAACTGGGAGGAGATTTCCCAGAAGAAGAGGGACCACTAGGAGTTTCGTATGTGATTTACGTAGGAACGGGAATAGAGGCATTCAATGCATGGTATTTGGGTGGAAGTGTCGGGGTGACTTTGGACGAAAGCGGTGTACCAATAGGGTCTTGGCTAGATGCGATAATCCCGGTGCGAATACTCATAGTATTTGTGTAATGGACCATTTGTAAAGGGAGAGTCAAGATGTGGTCAACTCGCGGAGCTTCTGTACCAGGAAAATAATAAGTAGTAGTAAAAGGTACTGCGTCTGGATCATATGTTTCGGGTAGCGTAGGTGAGATGGTGATATCAAAGCCTGCTTCTGAGCCAAAGAGATCTCGTCGAAAAATGCCAGTAGTCCAAAAAGGATCTTGACCCTCAAGTCCTGGAAAAGGTCCATTCGGTGATCCAGAAGACAAAACAACTAAGTCTCCAGAATAATTCACTCGCATAATACGTCTCTCAGAGTTGGGATGAAGTCAAAGGTCCTCTCGAGAATTGGTAATTCATAACCGTTCTAGAGAGTCAGTTCTTTCCACTTGTGGAGTGGTGATGTCTTGGAATTCACTCTATTGAGGAGAGCCCTTCAGTGAGCTAGTAGGCAAGGGTTGATAACCTTCTAGATCTTCTGGGGGTAAGCCTTGCATTCTATGCGAACGATGTGGAGGGTCAATTGTGAACGATTTAAAAACTTACGAAGAAAATTCTATGGTCAACTTGGGTAAACAAACAACATGCGCTAGTAAAAAATCTAGGAAACAACACCAAGCAAACAATACCTTCTAATTCCGAAGTCACTAGTTGTTGATGAAATCCAACGTCGTGACCACGAGACAAAAAGGGGCTAGGCAAGGGTGGAAAAGTTACATTGACGAACTGCTTAACGAACTTACACCTTGGTGTAAGCTCCCACACATAATCGGGGGTATACCCTCCAAGGAGTCCGCGTGAGTTTGGCCAACGTCGATTACAGGTACCGTGAAGAATTGCCCCTTCATAGTCACTTTGTGTGAGACCCTAAGAAGATAGGCCACTAAGGTTACCACCAACAACAATAAATCCTAGGGGGACAGTCGACAGTCTGATCCACACGCAAGGGCAAGGTATCTAGCCCAAAATCAACTTGAGCGGCTTCCACTCATCATTGTGGGTATACCTTCAAGTGACCCCCCTAATACGTTCAATCTCTACACCGATATCAACAAAACAGGGTGAGTAACTCTGTCAATATCAATGCGACCTCGGGTTTGATCCTTGTGTGAGAAGGGCTTCCCAGGACAAAATGTTGCAAATGGAATTTGACACTCCCTACCACAAGATGCTATTGTGTGTTTTGTGCTTTGGAGAGTGTATCTCTCTGCCTTATTCCAAAGTTCTAGCCTAGCTAATGTTGGTGTAATAAAGTCCTAAAAAAGAGTTACTAGTTAAATTTTAAAATTCGCGCGATATTATTAAAGGATGTTGTTACTCAAAGGAGACGGAAATGAAACCAATGTTGTGTGAGACTCTGACCCAACAATGCATAGATAGGAATAAAAAATATCAATTCTTGTTCGATGAATCCTATTTATGGGAGGGAAAGAGGATTTTTCTGGAACAATCTTGAACTACGATATATAATCTTCTTTGAAAATGCAATATCAACAAATCATGACCAATGTCAATTCTCTATTCATTTGATTTCAATGATTGAGTGCCAATATTTTCGAAATAAAAATTTTCTTTAAAAATAAAATTGTTTTTTTTAATTTTCAATAGAAACCACACAACAATGGTGGAACTAAGAAAAAACGAACAACTAATGAAAATAAATATACAAAAAACCCAAACCAATCTTTCAATGAAGACAAACATAACAAGCAGACAAGACTAGTCTTTTCAAATGCATGAGAGTAACAATTTTCCAAGTGATGAGCAATTGAAAAAGACAAATAATCCTAAATTTTAAACCGATCATCGACTCCCAACCAAACAATCACTTGGATTACAGTACTAGATATTATATCCTTGTTAAGAAAAGGTCGAGAGATAACAGTTGAGAAAAATGAACAAGAAGTGCTTTCGATTTCCGAAGACTAATCATTCACAAAATCCGAAGTCAAGAAAAAATCAATCAGTGGCCCAAGAAGTTCTCTTCAGAAACACATACAAATCTAGGCATCTGAGCATATTTATCCTTGGATCTACTTTGTGATTCTTCAGATGGTAGTTTGCATCTTTGTAGCCAAAGTTGTGTGTAATATACCAGATATAAAATGTATGCAGAACTGAAATAAAATGCTAGTAATGGCAGAATAACAACAATATAACTAGAACATTCACCACAATAACACTAAAATGATATAAGAAAAACAATAGAAATAGAACTTTGAATTTGAAAGCAATGTTAGCAGGCCTCTTCGAGGGGGCAACCTCCAGTTGAGCAGAGCTCTATTACAACAATATCCAAGCTAGGGTTCTCATACCCTCGACTCCTATTTATACTAAAAAGAAGCATCTAGAGGAAGATCCTTCTAGAAGCGGAAGCTTCTATTAGGTCTTCTTACATCCGCCTTATTCTATTTTATTGAAAGGCCTTATTAATATTGACCTTTATTACATCCGAATATATTTTTCTACCTATGTGCGGGTTAGGACCCTAACATGTCCTCCCCCTTAAAAACAACCTTGTCCTCAAGGCTTGAGATGAGGAAATTGTTGCCGAATGGTAGCTGGTTCCCAAGTGGCATCTGTTGGAGTTGTATCTTTCCACTGTACTAGCACTTCCTTGATGGTTCTTTGATGTATTCGATGCTCACGCTGGTCCAAAAATGCTTCTGGCTGTAGCCAAATGGATCCTTCTACAGATAACTCTGGAAGGTTGGTTTGAATTTGGCACTTAGCTCCAATCACCTTCTTTAAGCATGAAACATGAAAAATAGGATGTAGCTTCGAATTGTTGGGCAAAGCTAACTACTAGGCGACTTGTCCCACATGCTTGCGTATGGTATAAGGACCATAAAATTTGGGTGCTAGCTTTTGACAATTTTCGGCCTTGAGGGAAGTTTTCTTGTAAGGTTGCAGTCGAAGAAACACCTGATCCCCTTCTGCAAATTGATGTTCAAAGAGACCTTGATCTGCTTGTTACTTCATGCGATTTTGTGCCATGACCAAATTCTCTTTAAGAGTACGGAGAATAGACTCTCGAGCTGTAAGTGTTAGTTCAACCACCTGGACCTTTGAGGCACTCGGTAAGTATGAGAGAACTGAAGGTGGCTTCTATCCATATACCGCTTCAAAAGGAGTCATGTGTGTAGCTATATGGTATGAAGTGTTGTACCACCATTCATCTAGGGGTAACCATTGAGCCCACTGATTTTTCTTTTCTGAGGCAAAACACCTCAAATTTGTTTCCAAACACTTGTTGACAACTTCCGTTTGGCCATCATTCTGGGGATGATAAGTTGTGCTGAGATGCAATTCGGTGCCTTGTATCTTGAACAGTTCTTGCCAAAAATTGCTTGTGAAAGTTGGGTCGCGATCGGAAACAATAGAGTGCGGCATGCCATGTAGCTTGAAGACCTGATCCATGAAGATTTGAGTCACCATGGATGTTGTAAATGGGTGTTGAAGGGAACATAAATGAGCATACTTGGAAAGGAAATCAAAAACCACCATGATGACAGATTTATTTCCCAATTTGGGTACGGTAATAAAATCCATAGAGATTACCTTCCAAATAGCAGGTGGAATCGGGAGCGGTTGTAGTGTGCCTGATTATTTGACTATTTCTCCCTTGTTGTGTTGACACACATCACATTCATCTACAAAATTACGAATGTTCGTTTTCATACCATCCCAGAAAAAGGAACGTTTGACCTTGTCATAGGTTTTGGTGAACCCGGAGTGCCCTGCTATGGGTGTAGCATGAAGCTTAGAAAGTACCATGGATTTAAGCTTTGATTGTTTACTTAAATACAAACAGCCTTTGTATCGAAGTTCCTCATGGAGCCAAGAATACCCTGGGGAAGTTGGAGACTTGGATTGCAATTGGTGGATCAACTGCGAAATTTTGGGATCTTGTAGCCATTCCTGGCGAACAGCTTGGACCTAATCTGGTATAATGAATGAAAGAGAAAAAAGGGATCCTTCGTCCTCATATTTTCGGGAAAGTGCATCCGCAACCACATTGTCTTTTCCTTTCTTATAAATGATCTCATAATCATATCCAAAGAGTTTAGTCACCCATTTTTTTTGTTCTGGGGAGGAAATGCATTGTTCCATAAAATACTTGAGGCTTTGATGGTCTATCTTAATTTGGAAATGTTGCCCCAATAGATAAGGACGCCATAGATCCACGGCATGTAGAATAGCCAACATTTCCTTTTCATAGATGGATTTGCCCAGATTTCTTTCAGATAGTTTCTTGCTGGTAAAGGCCAAAGGTTGAGCCTCTTGCATAAGGACAACACCAATAACTTTCCCTGAGGCATCACATTCCAACATAAAGGTCTTGGTGAAATCAGGAAGGGAGAGGACTGGAGTGGTGCACATGGCCATCTTCAAGGTCTGAAACGCTTGAGCAACGGCTGGAGTCCAAGTGAAATAGTTCTTTTTGAGGAGAGCAGTGAGAGGTGTTGCAATCTTCCCATAATTCTTAACAAACTTGCGATAATACCCTGTTAAGCCTAGAAATCCACACAAGCTCTTAAGAGTCTTTGGGTGACGCCAGTCTTGCATAGCTTCAATATTTTTTGGATCCACCCTGACGCCATCTTTGCCAACTAGATGACCCAAGTATTCTACTTTTGAGGCGCCAACAACACATTTAGACTGTTTCAAGAAAAGTTGGTGTTGAGAGAGTAGATGGAGAGCTCGATCCACATGAGCAAGATGGTCTGTCCAGGTTTTTCTATAGATGAAGATATCATCAAAGAAAACTAAGACAAAATGGTGGAGAAAAGGATGGAAGACATGATTCATGAGTCTTTGGAAGGTGGAGGGGGCATTACACAAGCCAAAGGGCATGACCAAAAACTCATAGTGGCCCTCATGATTTCTAAAGGAATTCTTGGGAATGTCTGACTCTTTCATACGTATTTGGTGGTAGCCTGAACAGAGATCCAGTTTAGTGAAGAATTGGGTGCCACTCAATTCATCCAGGAGGTCATCAATGACAGGAATGGGGAATTTGTCTTTGATGGTAAGTTTTTTGAGGGCACAAAAGTCAGGACACATTCGCCAAGAACCTTCTTTCTTCAGGACCATGACCATAGGAGATGATTAGGGGCTCGTACTAGGGCGGATAACGCCTGCATTAAGGAGTTCCTGGACCATTTTCTCAATTTCATTTTTTTGGGAAAAGGGGTGACAATACAGATGGATATTGGGAGGAAGGCTTTTGGGTACAAGGGGAATGGAATGATCATGAACACCACAGGAAGGAGGGAGGCCTTGGGGAGTGGAAAAGACCAATTGATGTTTAGAAATGATGTCTTGGTGGTCTTGCGGTACCGAGGGTATCTTTGTTGCTTGTATGTTATGGAGTTGGGCGATAAAACCAGAATGACCCTTTTTTAGAAACTTTTCCATGCGATGGGAACTAATGATCTCAGGTGAACTAGTGATGATGCCTTGGAACTTATATTGGTGGCCTTCCTGGTCGAATTGCATGGTTAAATCTTTAAAATCCATGAGAATGGGACCCAAAGTCATTAGCTAGTCTGCACCCAACACAATGTCACAACCTCCCATGTTGATAGAAAACATATGGTATTTCAGATGGTAGTCACCAATTTGGAGATGCACATTTTCACAATGCCCTCCACATTAATTGGAACCACCATTGGCAATCATGATTTGGAAATTATTGACAGCATGGATGTAGCAATGAGTTTCTTGGGCAATGCGGTGATGAATAAAATTATGGGTGCTACCACTATCAACCAAAATGATGACCTTTCAATGCTTGATGCAACTGATTGGCTTGAGGGTTTGGGGAGTAGAGAAGCCAGTGAGAGCATTGAGGGAAATGCCCGGTTCTACTTCGGGAGGGTCTGAGGGAGGGGTTATGTTAGTGGATTCAGGTGACTCAGACACAGAGGGAGTTTCTTCATCTTCTTCTGAAATCTCCTCAGAGATGGCCATAAAAAGATTTTGTTCTTTACAATTGTGCCTCGGGAAATATTTGTCATCAAAATTATAACAAATGCCTTTGAGTTGGCATTCATCCATTTCAGCCCTGGTGAATTTTTGGGTCTTTAGTGGAACAGAGGGAGTAGTGAGATTTATTGGTTTAGGGCGAGGGATAAAGGAGGGTTTGCGGTTTTGAGTAGATACAACATGTTGTGCTTCTTTAGCTCTTTTGGTAGCCTTCACCCAACTCTCAGGCCAAGCCATGAGGACATGGGCCCAAATTTCATCCCTAAGGATGCTGATAAAACACTCTCGAAAAAAGGCATTAGACATGCCCTCTGTTCTAAAAGCCAGGTGCTCAAAGGTAATTATAAAGTATTCCACTATTCCTAATTGTTTCAGCTTTGTCAAATGACCCAAATGGTTGGTTTCAGTGTCAAAGCATTCATAAATCTTTGCCAAAAAGTGTGTCCAAGCAATATACCCTTGACGAGAAGTTTTTCTCCATTGCCACCATTGCCAACGTTCTTGATCTAGATGGAGAACACCATATCGGAGTTTGGCCAAGTCATCTGTAATTCCATATAAAGAGAAGTAATGTTCCATTTGGGTTACCCAACCAGTGGGGTCTGAGCCATCAAATTTGGTCACATCCACCTGCAGAAGGTGTAGGTCACGTTGAAAGTGATGGTTATGCAAGGTATGGGAATGAGAGGAATGGTTACCTTTAGTATGTGGAGGTAAGGAAGAGGAAGGGTTATCTGTAGGGATATGCAGTTTGGTGCAGAGTGTCGAAAAGACTGATTCAAGCTGGGTGGTGAGGTCTTGTTTGATTTCCCCCATTGAGGATTGCATGGTTGTATTGATGGCGGGAACATTGGCACTGAGTTGCTTCACTTCTTGTTGGGTCTCAATGAGACTAGATTGCAAGGCGTTGAAGCGAGCTTCCAAGTCTTGGCTATGATTATGGGCCATGAGGATGAGGAAACTGAAAAGGGGTGAGCGGGGTAAACATTTTTGGCCGAAAAAATGATATGGATGAATGTGATCAGGGCGAAGAGATGAATCCAATGGAATAGGTCTCAAATAATGGTGAAAATTTTTCCAGACTTTTTTTTTTTTACAGAGTTATACTCCAGTCTGAGGAATACTGCAGAGAGGAAATGCCCAAATTCTTAACCAGAAAGAAATGTGTATTTACTTGGAAACTTGAACACAATTTCGTGGCAACAGATCTTGTCTGTTTTAATTTGTTTATGTTTCTATCCCCCAAGGGTTAGGTATTCAAGGGTTCTACAGATAAGGGTTTTCCTTGTGCTATAGCTCTCTGATATACATACGGGGTCCAACAGTAGTACTCAACCCAATATCTCAGGGCACTAAATAAGGAGGATAGATTGTACCCATAGCCATACTACCCGACTACCCAGGTACTAGAGAGTATCTTCCCAAGTGTTGTTCTTGGTGACACTATAGTAGTCAGGCGATCGATCGGTTTATCTAAAGAGGGCTTTAGGTAATCTAGGCCGATCCATACACAGGTGTTGTTTGATGCACTACCACTTGAAGGGGTACCAATAGGGCTTACAAGGGTGTCCAACAGATGTGTGCTTAAGTACCACTTGTATTTCCTGCATGTATGAATCCCTCAACCGTGGGTTTATGTGCATAATGACATATATTTGTGGTTTAAAGATGTCGGAATACATCTCTACCCTGAAAAAAATTTAACCCACACTTTCTGCCAAGGAATATGATCTGATACCACTTGTAATATACTAGATATAAAATGTATGCAGAACTGAAAGAACACAACAATATAACCAGAACATTCACCACAATAACACTGAAATGATATAATAAAAACAACAGAAATAACACTTTGAATCTGAAAGCAATGTTCACGGGCCTCTTCGAGGGGGCAATCTCTAGTTGAGAAGAGCTCTATTACTATAATATCCAAGCTAGGGTTCTCATACTCTCGACTCCTATTTATACTAAAAAGAAGCATCTAGAGGAAGATCCTTCTAGAAGCAGAAGCTTCTATTAGGTATTCTTACATCCACCTTATTCTATTTTATTGAAATTCCTTATTAATATTGACCTTTATTACATCCGAATATATTGTTCTACCTATGTGCAGGTTAGGACCCTAACATTATGACAGTTATAACATTCAATCTCATTGTTCAATAGGTCAAAGTGATTGTTGAAGCGTTGTCTACTCACTGACTGTTTATTATTCCTTGACCCCCTCAGTTGCATGTCTCTAAACTTAATTTGACAATTTGCAATCTGTGGTTGTTTGTTACTTGGCTATGTCATTCTCTATTGCGGAAGATATTTCTTCCTTGGGTGTCTTGATTGCTCATGTCTAAATCTTAAGGAACAATTTACAGCTTTGTGGCCAAAGTTATAATATTAGAAACAATATCCATAGAAAAAATCTTTGTACTTGCAAAATGGTTGTCTTCTTTGAGCAGGTCAACTTCTTCCATGTTAATGATTTCCTTGAGCAGAGGGTGTAGTATTTATTTGTTCTACAGATTTAGTTCTGAAACCTTTTTATTTACTCCTCCTGGGCGGATGATTATCTTCTTTTGTTTCTGTAGGTTTGTTGTTGTCATTGGTTGTAGATTTGAAAAACTTGATGGGTTCTTTGTTTCTTAGCTGACCACTACTTGATCCCTCTTAATAACCCAAACAATTTTTCAACTTTGGATTCCTTTGCTGATTCAGAATGGTGGCTAATCCTTCTGAGGCTTTGATACTTGACAGATTCTAATGGTACAAGGCTTGAAACTTCTCCAACTCTTTCCTAGTTTTCACTACTTCTTCTTCCAGAGCTTCACATCTTGCCTTCTTTTCTGATAACTATTGTTTCAAGATGTCTTTGATTTTATTTTCCTCTTGTAATTCCACTTTTAGCAGGGAAACATCTTCATTAGGTTTTTATGATACAACATTTATCTATGGCTTACCAGTCTCATCATTTTTATGCTACACTACTCTACTTTTCCTGCATCAATGTCTCTCTCTTCGTGTCTGTTGCTCTTTTTTTTCTTCTCTCATATATGCATTTCTGTTCCTTGATTATTCTGCGCTTCATCTTCTGCACACCGCATGCTTTTACCCACATCAATCACACTCAAAAACAACAACAACAACAACAACAAATCTCTTCTCTGTTATGCATTTTTATATTCTCTGTGCACCAACTACATACTTCATGCGCTATGCCACTGCATGCCCTTTACAGCGTCATTGTTCTTCCCTATAGGTTGTTCACTGCAGCTCTTCCTCACTCCAGCATAGCTCAACAACATAATCACTTGACTTCTCTATTCTCCATGCTTTTGTCACGTCGAGTCATCCCCTGATCATCATGGAAACTCTTCATCTTCCCTGGTAGTTATCTCCATGCGTTCATCATCACTGGGCGTTATGATGAGATTATTTTCCTTCTCTGGCAGTGCGAATATTCATCTACTCTGTCACAGCCGAGCTTATTCTCTCTGTTGCAGTTACATACTTCGACACTTTTCAATCTGTCAAATGTCTCTATGATGAGTCTTCATTCCACTAGCAGTTACCTTGAGACTCTTCGGCTTCTCTAGCGATCACCCTCCATCTCCTTGAGTTCTCTAGCTGATGCAATCACTTCGTTTTGGCAGTTACAACTAGTCAATTATGGCTTCTTTGGCTTCTAATTCCCTTCCTTCATGTGACCTCTGGCAGTGACCAAACGCCTATTCAAAAGGTGCTTCCCAAGCTCGATTTAGTGAGCGCTAGCTCTTTTTTCACAATATGACGTTGGGCTATGAACTTCATGTGACCACACAATTGCAGGCATGTCCATAGGTGATATGAGGGAAACCCGACTTTCACCCCTCAATTAATTATGATCCTCCATGGGTCCTTTCTCCAAAACCATGGTTTAAATTGTGGCCTTCTCATGAGCAATTAAGGTCGAAGCATGTTCTAGCTCTATAATGGAGCATGACTGTCAATCTCATGATCTTAACGGTTCTCCTTCCCTTCTCAAGTCTGTGAAGGTGGAACCTAGCAACGCTAGCTCCTTCCCTTCTCTTCTGCTGATGTGACCACTGGTTGTGACCACAACCCTATTCAAAAAGGCATTTCACAATTTTGGCGATATCCATTGTAAATCCTAGTGACATGCTAGCTCCTCCCTTAACATTCATCAATGTGACCACCAGCTATGACCAGGGGCCAAGCATGATCCAGAATCGGATCCAGAAGCCTGACAGGGCTCAAAAAAGGATAAAAAATGGAAGTGCTTGGAATCCAAAGAAACCAACACAATTGCGTCTGTCTTGTCTTCCTGATTCTGGCCATATATTTACTTCGTCAAATGGGCTTCGTATGCGAAAGATATCGCATTCTGTTCGAAAACCCAAACATGCAAAAAAATGGGTGACTGTACAGTCCATACAGTCCGTACAGTGCCACGTGGTAGGCTAACTATACAGGTCGTACAGCCATACAACTGATGTGGCAGCTTCTGGAGAAGACACATGGCACGTGATGTGGTGTACGATAGGCAACTGGACCAGTCTGAGGGTGACACGTGTCACCACTGTAAGGGTGACACGTGGCATGGGATGATGTCAGTAGGCTAAGGTGGCAAATACAGTGGTATGCTGACAGGGCAGTGATGTGGCAGTATGGTTGCTAACTTGGTAGGGTATGTGGACCATCCAGTGCTCAACAAGTGGCAGTTTTTGATTGGTAGTGGAGGTGCCACGTGGCCCAGACATGGGCTGCCACGTGGAACCCTTTGGTTGGCTATCCGGCGTAGTGTAAAATTTTATGGACTCCACTGAAGTCAAACCCTGGACCTCTTCCAAGCTATGGACTGGCAGGACTAGGCTAACCACCCGCTCCGCTGGTGTGACTTAATAGTCATATGGCGAAATTTATATTTAAGTTTGGTTAAAATTTTGGTTGGAAGCGGAAAGGGATAGGGCTTAGCCCCAGCCCATGGTTTAATATACATTACCACATATGATCACGACCATGAAATGTATGCGGATAGGGCCTGGCCCTTGCTTCTCGGGCGGCCCCATACAACCAGGTCGATACCAAATCGGGGAAGTGGCTAAGGTTGTTAGCCTCGGTCTTATGCCTACGCCGAAGACCAGGAGCCAGGGACAGGGGGCTAGCATACAGGTGGAGCGCCTGGCCACATGGACACTCCCCCATATGACTAGGAGCACATGCCAAAAGGGTCTGCACCCTATTATTAAAACAAAAGTGGTTTTTATGCTATAGTTTGGATTTTTTTATTGATATTATGCCTGTATTAATGGATTTTATCCATTTTTGGAGCCCAAATTTTGGGAGGAAGTTGGAGATGGATAACCAACTTCAGATCTATAAAATCCAGGCCTGTTTGAGGCCATGGAGGACAGTCAGAGCAGAGTTATGCTGAAGGGAAGCTAAGCCAAAGCCATTTTTATGCAGGGAAGCTATTGAGGAGCAGACGCTTGCGGGCCATTTCTGGGAGCTCCGGTCATCCGTTTTGCATGTTGTTTCTTTTGCTAGGGTTCTAGAGATCTGGAAGAACATGACCAGATCATTCTTGTATCCAATTGGCACTACTGTGATGTACTTTTGAGATTTTTGAACAGAAATAAAGAAGCCTCCCCCACAGAGACAAAGGCCTGGAGACGTAGGCAACGTTGTGCCCAACTCCATTATCAATTCTCGTGTTATGGTTTGCTGTTTATTACTTCATTTCAGATCTGCATATGTGTATATGGCTGTCATAATTCCTCTTATTTCCTCATTCTTTCATTAAGTTTCTCAAATGGTTAATTAGCACATGCAATTAAAAACTCAACCACAGTCATTAAAAGATCTTGACGGATCAAGTGGTATCAGAGCTAGTTGACGTTTGGATTTGAGTTTTGCATGTTAACCAGGGAAAAGCTACAACATGATAAAGGTGAGATTGTTGTAGAGAATCCATTAATTGGGTTGAGAAAGAGAGCTTCTCACAACGAGAAGATGGCATCGAAAGAAGGGATTTCTCAGGATGAGAAAGAGTTCCAAAAAACTTTCCTTGCTATGTCAGAGATGGTGAAAGTTTTGTACGAGGATTACCTGGAACGAAAGAGACCAGTTTTGGGTGAATCTTCAAAGGGAAAAAGTGAAGAGGAAGAGGATCATCCTCAGATTCCTCGTTCACCTCCATCATCACCTCCTTCTTCTTCAAGTTCAAGTTCTAAATCTAATGGAAAGAAAAATGTTTATAAGCATAAGAATGAAATTCCATTGTTAAAACTTGATGTTAAATTTGAGTTGCTCATATATGATGGTGAAGTAAATGCAGAGAAACTTGACAATTGGATCAGGCAGATGGAGGTTTACTGCAGTGTACAACAGATCAAAGATGAGGCCACACAAATCAAGTTGGCATCTTTGAGACTTGCAGGTACAATTCTCATATGGTGGCAAAGCAAGTTGCAAAATGGAACGCAACAAGTGGGTAAGGTATTTCCATCATGGAAGAGTTTCATTTCTGCAATTAGGAAACAATTCTATCCTTTGGGTTATAAAGAAAAAACATTAATTGAATGGCAATCTTTAAAACTAAGAAAAGGACAAAC
>JASDQU010738771.1:331013-343401 GCA_032191745.1 Picea mariana
TATTTTCATGTTTGGACCCACTAACCTCGATGAGGTTTCTGTTCAAGCAACGTATATTGAAGCAGGGAAAGCAGGTGTGTCAGGGGAATCATCGTTTTCAAGGAAAGAGGACAAGAGGAAAAGGCATGGAAAGAATGCAAATGCAGTGGCAAGGAAGGAAGGAAATCCCTCTTGCAAGCATTGCAAGAAAGAGGGACATGATGAGGACAGATGTTGGTAGTTACATCCCGAGAAGAGGCCAAAATGGTTCAAGGAAAAGAAGGGAATGCAAACAGTGGCAGTGACAACAAAACCCACAGACTTGGGATCGGATTCAGGTGATGAATCAAAGATCTTATTGGTTGGTATGACAGGTAAAATTGGTGAAGGCATTGATTGTAGAAACAACTTGTTTTATATAAGGGTAATCATGCGACACACTAAGATAGACACATTAATCGACAGTGGATCTCAATCTAATCTAATCTCAGAAGAATTGGTTAAGCANAATTGGGGTTAAAAACACAAACTCATCATAAGCCTTACACACTTAAATGGATAAGCAATCATCATCAAATGCACATAAAAAAGCAGTGCACAATCAAATTTGCAATTTCATCTAAGTATGTGGACGAATTAACATGTGATGTAGTGCCGTTAAGAGAATGTGGAATGGTCTTAGGTAGTCCATATTTATATGATCGTAAGGCAATCTTCTACAGGACAAAGAATCAATATCAATTTACTAAAGCAGGTCAAGATTATGTGGTTCATTCTCATCATGTTAAAGCAAATAAAACACTTCAAACAATGGAAAAATTAAAGAAGGCAGTGCAAGCAAGAAACAAACCAATAATTGTTTCAAATGAAGTAATCGATCTTAAGCAAGAACAAGAAATGATTGTTGAATGGAAAATCAATCATAAGTTGCTTCAAGATAAGTTCATGTCGTGCAAATATTACAAGTATATCAGCTCATTTGTAGTCATCTTTTTGATGCTATCATTAGTAATGTTGTCTACATGGATGATAGTGGCTTCAGTAAGATGTAACAGGGTTCAAATGGCTAACAATATACTGTCAGTTGTCATGATTGTGTTACAGTTGATCTTGATGAGGCAGGTGCATAGGACAGAGTTCAGAGATAGAGGACAAGCCGGGTGGCCTATCCCGAGCTTGTTTACTGGTCAGTAAGCTTTTGGGGACCAAAAGGTTTTTTAGTGGGGAGGTGTGATTCAGAATCAGATCCAGAAGCCTTACAAGGCTCAAAAAAGGCTAAAAAATGAAAGTGCTCAGAATCTGACGAAACCAACGCCATTGCGTCCATCTCGTCTTCTTAATTCTAGCCATATATTTACTTCATCAAATGGGCTTCATATGCGAAAGATATCACATTCTGTTAGAAAACCCAAACAGGCAAAAAAATCAGTGACTGTACAGTCCGTACAGTCCATACAGTGCGACGTGGCAGGCTGACTGTACAGGCCATACAACTGTATAGATGATGTGGTAGCTTCTAGAGAAGAGATGTGGCAGGTGATGTGGTAGGTGATGTGGCGCACGAGGCAATTGGACCAGTCCAAGTGTGACACGTGTCACCACTGTAAGGGTGACACGTGGCACGAGATGACATTAGCAGGCTGATGTGGCAGATACAGTGGCATGCTGACAGGGCAATGATGTGGTAGTACGGTTGCTGACTGGGCAGGGTATGTGGTAGATATGTGGACCATCCAGTGCTCGACAAGTGGAAATTTTTGATTGGTAGTGGAGGTGCCACATGGCCCAATCATGGGCTGCCACGTGGCACCCTCTGGTTGGCTATCCAGCGTAGTGTAAAATTTTATGGACTCCATCGGAGTCGAACCCCCGACCTCTTCCAAGCTATGGATTGGTAGGACTGGGCTAACCGCCCACTCCACTAGTGTGACTTAATAGTCATATGGAGAAATTTATATTTAAGTTTGGTTAAACTTTTGGTTGGAGGCGGAAAGGGCTGGGGCTTAGCCCTAGCCCACGGTTTAATATACATTACCACATATGACCACGACCACAGAATGTATGCAGATAGGGCCTGGCCCTTAGTTCTTGGGCACCCCATACAACCAGGTCGATACCAAATCGGGGAAGTGGCTAAGGTTGTTAGCCCCGGTCCTATGCCTACGCCGAAGACCAGAAGCCAAGGACAGGGGGCTAGCGTACAGGTGGAGCGCCTGGCCACATGGCCGCTCCCCCATATGACCAGGAGCACGTGCCAAAAGGGGCTGCACCCTATTATTAAAACAAAAGTGGTTTTTATGCTATAGTTTGGATTTTTTATTGATATTATGCCTGTATTAATGGATTTTATCCATTTTTGGGAGATATTGGGCATTTTTGGAGCCCAAATTTTGGGAGGAAGTTGGGGATGGATAACCAACTTCAGATATATAAAAACCAAGCCTGTTTGAGGCCATGGAGAATAGTCAGAGCAGAGTTATGCTGAAGGGAAGCCAAGCCAAAGCCATTTTTATGCAAGGAAGCTATTGAGGAGCAGACACTTGCGGGCCATTTCTGGGAGCTCCGGTCATTCGTTTTGCATGCCGTTTCTTTTGCTGGGTTCTAGAGATCTGGAAGAACATGACTAGATCAATCTTGTAGCCAATCGACACTGCTGTGATGTACTTTTGATATTTTTGAACAGAAATAAAGAAGCCTCCCCCACAGAGACAAAGGCCCAGATATGTAGGCAACGTTGTGCCGAACTCCGTTATCAATTCTCGTGTTATGGTTTGCTGTTTATTACTTCATTTCAGATCTACATATGTGTATATGGCTGTCATAATTCCTCTTATTTCCTCATTCTTTCATTAAGTTTCTCAAATGGTTAATTGACACATGCAATTAAAAACTCAACCACAGTCATTAAAAGATCTTTACGGATCAAAGCATGAGGGGTGCATTGCGATTTCTCATATCGCGAACTCCTACTATGAGCTGCCTTGAAAATCCCAACTTGTGAAACTCTGAAATGCTTCATATCAGATCAACGGTCAAGATCTCTTGGTGATCCGACGGTCCAGATCATTTCTCAACTTCGCATATCAAGAGTTCCTACTATGAGTTGCCTCAAAACTCTCAACTCATGAAACTCCCAAATGCTTCACATTAGATCAATGGTCGATATCTCTCAATGATCCGACGACCCAGATCATTTCATGACTTCACATATCGCAAGTTCGTATAGCTCTCACCTTTGACTTCTCTAGCATGTGAGTTAGCAAAATGTTGATCTCTTGCCACGTGTCCTCTATATCTAATGACTCAAATCATTTCACGATTTCACATGTCATGAGTTCCTACAACTCTCACCTTTGACCTCTCCAAATTGTGAGTCAGCAAAATGTTGATCTCTCACCATGTGTCCTTTGGATCCAACGGATCAGATCATTTCAAGACTTCACATATCACAAGTTTGAGGATGGATCTTGGCCATTATCCTCTTCTCAGTTATACTAGATCCAACGGTTTCTAGTCCTACGCACTTTGATTCGACGAATGAGGTCTAATATCCTCCTTTGCGCACTCCTCCTGTATAGACTCTAATCTAACAACCATCGGGTATTCGGGATTGGTGATCCAACGACCACTTTCGCTCCTCCTCTTGAGTTTACACATCCTCCTGACTTGGAATAATTTCTAAGTGTCAAAGGTTCTGCGACCTTTGATCCTTCTACAAGCCTTTATGTATGGGATATCGTATGTGCGTCTCAGAATGCTATCTCTCCCGAGATTTGGAAAACATTTCCCTCGGCCCTGGCGCACACTTACACTATGCGTGCAACTCTGCGCTATTCCTCTTGAGCTTCTCGAGCTTTCTCTTTTTTGTCTTTGCTTCTATTCTTTCCATGCACACTCTTCCTGTAAACCTTCTGTGTCTTTGTTGTTGTTCTTGATATTCACACTCTTCCTGTAAACCTACCAACATAGCTAATGTTATTTCCATCAATGACAAACACACTCTGCCTATAAACATGCCAACAAGGATCTATCACTTATTGCCTACACAGATTCAGATTGGGAAGGTTGTATTGATGACCGATGAAGCACCAGTGGAGCATTGTTCTACTTGGGTGAGTGTTTAGTATCATGGCTAAGAAAGAAACAATCATCAATATCTTTATCTACCGCTGAGGCAGAGTATATTGTAGCAACATCATGTTGTAGACAGGTTCTTTGGATTCAAAACAAACTCTGACAGATATACAAGTTGAGTATGATGAGCCCATTCCAATCTATTGTGATAATAAAAGATCCATCAATATCTCAAAGAACCCAGTGATGCACTTCAATATGAAGCACATTCCAATCAAGTATCACTTTCTACAGGAAAAGGTTGCAGAAAAGAACATCAGAGTTGAGTATGTGGGCACAAAAAAACAAGTGGCTGACATATTTAAAAAACCACTTCCATGAGAATCCTTTGAGTATATTCACCAAATAATTGGAGTTATTTCTACTCCAAAATGAATTCTTTTGAATTCCTATCTTATATGTCTTAGATGTACACGAGGAAGCACCATAAAGAGGAAAATTCAATCAGGGGGAGAAACCCTGGATGGAAAGATACCTTTTCCGTTGATGACAAAGGGGGAGAGATTCATCAGATGCATAGGATAGAGGAATCATTCCAGGGGGAGAAATGGTCACAGATATGCAGAGGACAAAGGCATGTTTCCAGAGGGAGAATGAGTGATATGACTTTAGTATTGCATGACATAATTTAAGTTTTGCATGAGAGTGTTGCCATCAATGACAAAGGGGGATATTTTTTTATTAAGGTTGGTTGTCATTGATTTCAACCCTTTAAGTAAGCTTGATAGCACAAAGGATGAACTCCAAAGTGGTCCCCTTATGGTGAAATCCCTCACGAAAAGACGCTTTGTGGATTGAGTTATCCTAGAAGTATGGTTAGAGAACCCATGCTTATTTGTGGAATAATGAGATGAAGGTGAGTGAATTTTTCAGTGAAAATATCCTATATGGATATTACTTTTCATGGCATTTCCAATGGTATGTGGAATGTCACATAACTCCTCACGGTTAGAAAGTTATTGCCATAAGAAGTTGGAGAACCCAGGTTTGGGTAATGGACCCAAGTTTGTTTGATGGATAACGGTATGAGTTTTGATATATTTGTAGGTAATACTATTATATATGGATAGTACATGTCATTCCATTTCTGGTGGTATGTGTAACGTCACATAACTCCTCATGGTTTGAAAGTTATGGCCTTACGAAGTTGGAGGACCCTCATATGTCATCTAGAAGCCCCAAAAGGTCAAAGTAGTCAAAGTGGTTAAAGAGATTTTAAAAGGTAAATAATAAAGTGAAGTGATGAGGGTACTATAATTCAAAGTGAATACAAAATAAATTATTTCAATAATAAATTTAATGGAGAAATTAGAAGTGGGTTAACCCTAAAATAAGGAAAGTGAGAAAAGTGACCTAGAAAATGTTTTTAAGGAAGCTACTTGGAGAATATAAATAAGAGGCAAGGCTCTCTCATTTTAGATCACACTTGAAAATATTGAATATCTCTAGGTTTTTGAGGTAACCAAAGGATATCTAAGCCGAATTTCTAAGGGAAGGTGAAGAAAAGAAGGTCGGAATTCAAGGAAGGATAAATTCTTTTGATAATGCTTTCTAAGATATGTTATTTAGAGGTCATCTCACCATTTTTGCAATAACGTTTTTTCTAGAATGATTTAGACCATTAAATTTCTATTCCATTGAGAAAACATATCCAAGTATCTATGGTAAAACATTCATCTTTTGGGTCGTTGTATTTTTGAAGTTACACTCCGTGGAAAATAGGGTTTGTGGCTAGTCCTGAAAGTATTCTAAACAAGGTGTTTCAGGTAAAAATGTCATAACTTCTTCATAACATATCCAATTTTAGTAAGACAAAATGTGTTGGTTACATTATAGTCTTAAGTAGTTTGTGTAACATTTTCTGATTGATTCAACAAATATTCCATGAGGGGAACACTCTACAAGGTCTCTCTCTAGAATAATCCAAAATTCAACAAGGTATGTCATTTTTACTATAACTCCTTTTCTGAGAGGTTTCAAGTAGTGAAACCTCGAGGAATTGCATAAAACATGCTGAAGAACATTGTGTATATGTTTTAGATATTTATTCATTACAGGTACAAAGTTATGATTATTTCAAGTTAGGGTTGTTGACTAATGCAAAACTAGTCATGTGAGACTAAATAAATGTTTGATGAAAATGATAGTCTCTTGTTGTTAAAGTTAAGGAAGGTTTCCAGGTATGTGATCATATACACCAGGTCTATTATAGAGTTAAAAATCATATTTGGATGATGAAATTGATGAGGGATTTTGGTTAAGGTATATGTTGGGTACATGGTTGAGACAAGTAGTTGATGAGTTGGCACATACATGAGGTGTATAGTTGATGATGTTTGTACATATTGATGAGTCATAGTTGATGAGTAGTTGACACACAATTGGTACATACTTGGTACATGGTTGGTTGCACTTTTTCATGGTACAGGTTGATTACAAGTTGTTTGGTATAGGTTGGTGCATGGTTGATGCAATTGTTTATGGTACAGGTTGATTATAGGTTGAGGTACAGGTTAATGAATGGTTGATGCATGGTTTAGGTTTATTGGTAAATGTTTACAACGATATATCTCATAGTGATAGTGTGAAAGTGGTTCCATCATTCTACTTCTACTTCAGGGCGGTTGGACGGGGCAAGGAAAGGTGTTTGTAGCCACCTTCCAATTGTAGCCGGAGAACATAGGGGGTTGTAGTCTCCTTCTAGTTGTAGCCATAGAATTGGGGAGTTGGAGCTTCCCTCAGATTGTAGCCTGAGAAACCAGGTTGTTGGAGCCTCCTTCCAGATGCAGCTGGAAAACAAATGAATTTGGTGCTTCCAATGAATGTAATTCTTCAAGACATATAAGAAAAAGATTTCCATGGTTTTCTCCTGCTTTGGGTTTCCATGTAAAACACTGGTGTATTGTGTATGTGTATGATTGTTCATTTGTTCATTGCTCATTATTGGATGATAATTCTACATTGATATAACACTTGGATTATTTGGTTTAAAAAGGATTATAATTGCTCTATTATTGATTCAATAATCCAACAATTACAGGTTATAAACAATTTTTGGAGCTACAGGGAAGATTGGGCATGCATTTTAATTTGGTCACTAAATATAGTTTCGACCTTCCAAATTACAAGGAAAATTTTGTCGCTTTTGCACAACAACCCTTTTTAAACTTGAAATTACAAAATTGACAACATTGATAGGTCTAATATGATAAACCACACCCCCAACAACTTGCAAAACTCAATTCTAAGGTATAACACAACCTGGGATTACTTTTACAAACATGTTGTGCATTTTTAGGGTTTTACTAGGCATCTCTTGCCTATTTTTGCACAACAGATTCTTTTATGACTAAAAATGAAAAACTTAGTATATAGGCTTTTGTGAAATGAATTAACAAATCATTTACAATTTGAACCACTCAATGAGTTTTGAGACCAGGGCATGCATTTTAGTGTAGCCTAGGCTGCATTTTGCACGAAGGAAAAATTTACACCAACTCAAAATTTTCCCTCTTTGTCCTACAAGACAATTTTTTGTCTTTTTACACAACAAAAGGTATTAAGTTTCCAATTGGAAAAACAAAAGTAAAGACAAATGTACAACTTTTTTACAACCCGTAACTTGTAATATTTCTTGTAATATTGACCTCTTCATTCTATAATACATTTTTTGTTCTTTTTTCATTACATAGGGTTTTATTTCTCTAAACGCACAAACAAAGGTATATGCATATCGATGTAAAAATATAAATTACACACTCTCCAACTTGAATCAATCAATTTGGGGGTGAACAAAATCTATATTTTCTATGATTTATTCTCTTTAAAATATATTTTTAAATGTGTTAATTATGTTTTGTTATTTTTTATGCTATTTTCTATGTATCATTAGTTGGTTAGAATTCCTTGACATTGATTTCTCTCATAACCCACCATCATCTGATTCATCAAAATCTCATGAATATTTGTTCATATAAATCATCGTTTTTGGAGTGTAAATGCAGTCCTAATTATACAAACATGTTATAAATATTGTAATAATCATTTTACAACTTAAATATTAAATTATGGAGGCTTAACCAACTTTGGGCATCTAGTTTCATATAGCCAACTTTAACAATTTGGCCCTTTGGTTGTACAAGGCAATTTTTAGCCTTTATGCACATTAGGTAGGTTTTTGTCTAAAAATACCAATCTAAGGTTATTGATAGGTTTAAAATTAAAAATTACACATTATGCAAGTTGAACCACTCAATTTGGGTCAAAACTGAGACTAGGGCATGCATTTTACTCCAAGGAAATTTTGTCTTCAAATTTACATGAAATCCTAAATCTAGGTGCATGAAAGAAACCTTTCATTTTCTTAAATTTCACTTTAAATGACATAGATAAATTCATCACATATATAAATACATAGTAAAACTTATATAACAATTTTTGGAGCTACATGGAAGCTTGGGTGTGCATTTGAATTTGGTCAATTAGTACATTTTCGACTTTCCAAATTACATGGAAAGCTTTGTCTTTTTTACACACCAACCCTTTTTAAAATTGCAATTACAAAATTGACAACATGAATAGGTATAGTATGATAAACCACACCCTCAACAATTTTCACAACTCAAATATAAGGTATAATACAACCTTGGCTTACTTTTTACAATCAAGTTGTGCATTTCTAGGGTTTTACTAGGCATCTCTTGCCTATTTTTGAACAGCATAGTATTTTATGACTGCAAATGCAAAACTAAGTATATAGGAATATGGAAAATGACTTAAAAATTAATTTACAATTTTAAAAACTCAAATTGAATGAGTTTTGTGACCTGGGCGTGCATTTTGCACCTAGGAAAAATTTACACGAATGCAAAAGTTTCCCTCTTTGTCCTACAAGGAACTTTTTGGTTTTTTTGCATAGCAAAGGGTTTTAAGTTTCCAATTGCACAAAGAAAGGTATAAAAATATGTACAACTTTTCTACAACCCTATAATTTGTAATATAATTTCCTCTAGGTATAAAAATTGAAATATCAAACAATAGGTATATTTTTTGTAGGTATACAAACTAAAAAATCAAAATGATATAACTTGTAATATAATTTCCTATAGGTAGATTTAGACATTATTATAAATATGCATTAAATAAATATTAAATATTATATATAAATACTAAATATCACAACAAGTATCACATATAAGACAAGTATGATTCAAAACAATATTGATATTCCATTAATTCCTCTTAATAGTAGGATCTTTAAATGATAGACATCACAGTTACAATATCCATTACAAAATTAGGCAAAGTGTACTATAGATTATACAATTTAGATTATATATATATATATAATCCCCATGGGGACCACCTCTACCCATAGGTCAATTACATGATTCATCAAAACTAGATTTAAATATATTCACAAGTACTAGAGCCATTTGTTATATGTCTGAGGTGGTGATATCGAAAGACTCGATTTACTCTTGTTGTGCTTACTTAAGGAAGAATCTTCCTTTTTGGTTCTAGTCAGACATTGCAATCAATACTCAGAAGCATATTTTATCTAGTCACCAGCTCCAGACAGTGGGGTGGTACTGAAGTAACTTGTAGTGCGAATGGGTTCAAAACTTGAGAGTACACCAAAGGGTATGATGGAAGACACAAAGTGTGGTATGGATATGGAGGGTGCACCACTAGGCAGGAAGAGAGTAGTGGAAGTGATAGTTAATGGTTGATGATGTATTACGGACCAGCCTAAGGTAGAGGTTTATGGTGGGGATGGAAAAGATTGATACAACTAGGTATGTGTTAGCTATGAGTTGTGGTATTTTTGTGAGGAAACTATCGTAGTATCATATACCTAGGTCAAACACCTTCAACACACATTTGGCTTGACCAATCTGGACATGTTCATTCTTGTGAACTACTCTATATGTCATCTCCTTGTACTTTCATAGTCCCTCATCAGTGTTAGCATCATCATTTCCTCCCCTCAATATGTGTTCCTTTTTCTTTGATCATCCCACTACTACTGGAGACTACCCCTTCCTCTGTCTTAGGGATTCTTGGACTGTCGTTGATGCAACGTGGCTCTTCTTGACTGGTGGGATGATTAGGATATGGTTGTAGTGTTGTGACCTCTAATCTATCCACCTGAATCCTTCCCAAGTTTCCGCCATGGTCAACATACTATTTTAAGTCTCAATTGACTAACACTAACATGCATGCCCACTATAACACACTAGTTTCTAATTGGTGCTAGTCTCACTTCAAGAGTTTGATGCAGTGGAAAAATGATGGAGGACCCTTATAATATGATATAGAATAAATTCTCACTTGAGATGATCTTCTCATATCCTATATAGTGGAACTAATTTGTGTCATTTATTATACTTCACACTTGAAAAATTTTAATCTCACTATGTACATCCATTAATCCTTGTCCTTTCCAATATCTCTCATTAGGAGGAAAAATTAATCCTCGAGGTGCCAAACACACCCATGAGATGAATACTTTGTTAACATGGAACTACTACGTGGGTGCCATTGTGGCAGACTGCAGGGTGGTGGTGGGGTCATGATGATGATGCCAATGTGGCTCCATTGATGATCTTTCCCTGATACCAATAGTTTTCACCATAGTTGAGAAGACCGTGGAGTAGGTGGTTTTATAAACCCACCTTTATGATCCACATTTGATGACGAGGTTCCATGTGTCCCTAACAGTTTGGTAGATGCATTTATTGCAAACTTTCGAAGGGGAGTCATAAGTCCAATGAATATTGTACCTAGTCAAAAGTCTAATGATTGTTGGGGCACCAAGAAAAAATATAATGAAAATGTGATAGTTACTTAGTAATTTTTGATGATACAGTTGATTTTATCTGTATCGCCAAAACTCCCTTTCAAAATTAAACACTATATATAATAGTGTTTATTCGATAAGTAGACAACCATTGGAAATAAATGCATTCTAAAGTGAAAAAATCAGAGAGAAAAACATGAATATTTCATACATAAAGCTCTTTGTTGTTTGCATCTATTGTACCTTCTTGTGTGTGAAATTCCAGACATGAGTTGCACACCCTATGATTCTTCATTAAGAAAAAAAATGGAATTCATGATAGTAGTGATGTGGGCATATGATTATTTCCTTCCTACTTGGAAGATAAATACCATTTGTTTGTTATTTTTTTAATGGAAAGAATGCATGCTTTATGTGGAACATATTCTTCTAAATTATGGTCATTCAGACATCTATTTTTTAATCTAGTATTGCATTTTTTTGGTTAGGTGGTTTGTTGGCACCATATAGCCACATATTGGTGCATGTTTTAGCAACCAGCCTTATATGTTTCAGAACCCTGAAATTACAATGATTGTAATACCCCAAGGTTGAGCCCTGATTGTAATTATGAATGTAATGATGTTTATAGGCTGGTGAGCCAAGTAATTATAAGTTGGTAGGCCTATGTGTTTATTAGGTCGGAGAGCCTAGAGGCTAAGGATAGTGGGCCTAATTTTGTATATGTAATTATGCATATCATTAATAAAAAAAATACATCATTTCATGTAAACTAACAACGAAGAAATAATTATGGGGGACTGATCTCCACTAGGTTGGGTAAGGGAAGGAGGCTGAGAGGTTGGAATGAGGGGACAAGCTTAAGAACTTAAGTCCAATAGAATAATATATTATTATTATTCTAAATGTTGTGAGTGGGATATGAATATATCCTAATTTCCTTTGGAAAAAGGCGTACAACTTCCAAATGGAGAGGAACACACTTCATGAGCGCCATGTGTCAGCTTAGGCACATGCAATATAAGTGAGAATTCATACTGTTTTGGGATATTCTCTTGGCCATTTTTTCACCAACTCACCCAAGAATCATGAGTATCCCTAGTATGCCTTGTTGAATTCCTGAACCACACTGAACCTCTTCAAAAAACCTGAATTGACACCCTTGCTACACTTGTACCCTGCGAGTTTCCTAAGTATTATTCCATCATTACTGTTGCCAAGTCTAGGTTTTTTTGTTGCCATCACCATGCCCATTTTTGGTCACTATAATTGCTTAATTAATTTCAAACAACCAAGTGAAACATAAATTATCAACCCAGGGAAGTCTTTTGTTTCAAAGATAGTCACGCACTGTATATGCTCAATTCCAAAAGCACTTAGTGTTGTAGTAAAGAAATCATTCTATCTATACTTGCTGAAGTGAACTGAAGTTCTGAATTAAATCACAGGAAATAAATCTCCCTAATTGCAATT
>JASDQU010738771.1:353173-366982 GCA_032191745.1 Picea mariana
AAGAAAAGGAGTTTGATCTGAAGAAAAGAGGTAAGATCTGAACGCTTTGTTCTCTGATAGAGGTAAGAATAGTGAAATTTTTTAGATCTGGAAGTTTTGTGCTCTGCTGAAGATAAGATTAGTGGAAATTTTTGTTTCTAAAGTATGGATCTAGGTATGTTTGATAAGATTTGTCCTAGCTTGAAACCTAGGGAACTGATAGAAGAAAGAATATTTGATATGAGTAGATATGATAAGAATAGTGAAAGATATGTTATACCTATGCATAGAGAGAATGTTTGGACTAACAAATGGATGCGGGATCCTAGAAAGAATTTTTTGCAGGTTAGCTACCGTGATCCTAGTGCACAGTACGGGAAAGGTTGGGGATTATTTAAGAGAAAGAGGGGATTAACCCTTTGTTACGGTTGCAAAAGACTGGGACATATGGCTAAGGAATTCCCTAGTAGAAGACCTAGTTGCCTCTATTGCAAAGCTATGGACCATAAAGTTTTGGATTTCCCTAGAGTGATTTCTAATGTTGAAAGGATGAATATGAGACAATAAGACCACGAGAAAGGTCAAGAAACTAAAACCATGACAGAACCCCAGAAAGAATCATAAAAAAATATTACTACAGATGAAAGAAACCCTGAATGACCACCGACATATCAACTTATCAGGAATGTTCAAAGAAAAGAGTGCATTGAAACAAGAATAGGAGACATCAACATTGACTATGTTTTGGATGAGGAAACACAGGTGAATATCATGACAAAAAGAATTTGGAAACTTTTAGGGAGCCTTCCATGATTCCTTCATTGGGAGGAATAGGATTATTCAGAGGAAAGATGATAACCCTATGTGGAAGACTTACCCAGATATCTATGAGTGCTCATGGAACTTTGACAGATGAAGAATTTGAAGTTTTTAAATTTATTGATAACAATGCTCCATTTGATATGTTACTAGGAAAACCTTGGATTGAAGGAGATTAGGCCAGAAGGAAAGAAGAAGAAGTCTTAGAACAAAAGAAGAAAGAGTTGAAAGATTTCATGACTAGGAGGATCGCACACTTGATTGAAGAACAGGAGAACCGAGCAAATCTATTTAAAACTAGAGACTTGGATGTCAAAGTGGGAAGAACACTAGAAGACCCACAGAAGACTGAAGTACCTATTTTAGATATAGATGAAGTATTACCCCTGATTTCTAGGAAAGAATCTCACCAGTGCGATGTTATCCTACCAAAGATCACTGGAAAGAAGGCCTAAAAACTAAGTAAGAAGAGAGCTAAGATCAAAAAGTTATAGAAGGTTCCAGAGGGAACTTTGCAGAAGGAAAATTTGCAAAATTGGAACTTTATTGTGATATCAGAACAGTGTCACATGGCGAAACAATATAGTCATTGGAAATAATATAACTATTAGAACGACGACTCGAATGGGTAGAAAGGCATTTATGGTCAGAAATTTTTCCACCAGACCATTGGGACTGCACCATAATGGACATAATTGAGTTAATGAAGGCTTCTCACTTGTTGCAAGATATTCGTTGCCAAGTTATCTATTTATCCCATCGTGCCACACAACGAGAACACTTTTGTCAACTGTGACTATCTGAGCCTGCAGAATAGTTGATTTCACATAGTGATCATTGTGCTATTTCCATCCATCCTGTTGCATTGAGCAGTTACTCTTTGAACCCGAGATATTGAACCATGAGCATGTATGTCCGAAGAACTTAGCACACTTGAAGAGTCTGTGAAGGAATTACTCATCGACCTCATGAATGAGAGAGTCATGTCTAAAAGAGTGATTTTTTTGGGTGTACAAGCATCATTGATGAGAGGAGTGCAAGCCTCTCCGTCGATTGCTTGAGGAGGCAGATCATCCCAACCATCAGCGGAAAAGAGAACCAAACACAGAGATGACCTAGAAAATGTGAAGGTGATCCTGACCATATTGCTTGATTACATCCCGCCTCTGGCCAGAGTAGTGAGTCGAGATAGTGTGCCAAGAGATTTTGAGTACACCATGGTTACTTCATACCTCTCGAAGGGGATACGCACAGTTCGATCATAGCAGGACAAGATCATAGTGTTGAAGTTCAGTGACTTCAACCTCGGAGATCGCAAGAACTATAGTATGCTCACCCCGTATAAATACCTGACCAAGATGAAGGGGAATAACTCAAAGATAATCCCCCAACCATGGATGATGAACCTCGCATATTCCACCTTGTTAAACGTAATGAAAATCCCACACTTTGGAAGGCACCAGGAAGTCAGCGCCTATGTCAAGCTATTTATTTCATGTTACCATGGAGGCTACTTATGGCTATACCTCCGTATCACAATATCAATGTTGATCCATAGGATCATAGGATTAAGTATGCAAGGAACTGACCTGCAGGAGTTATATCCAGGAAAAACCACAGATCGAGCACTAGCACAGAAAATCAAGGATACATATGACGATGTTGAAAAGGGGACACGAGGCTACAAGGTAGCCTCCATCCAAAATGGTGTAGTGTGCATAGCCTTCCATCTAATGCCCAAAATTTAGTAAGGAGGAAAATACCTATGCAAGTCACAGGATTTTTTGTTGACCTCACAGGGAAGTGCGTGGAAGGTCTACAGATGAACTAGGTGAAGTATCTAATTAATCAGCTAGAACTAGACTGCCACGAAGCACAGGATCAGGGCTACGAGTTTCACTTTAGCTAGCTCCTAATCCTCATTGCTTTTGTTGTCTGGGAGATGCTGGAAGGTGCAACCTTTCCGGATATTGAACTGTTTGAGCCACTTGCTGTGAAGTTCAGCGCACTCTAGTACTCGAGTGATATGAAAAAATAGTGGCAGTCAAACTCTGGTTTTCACACATATTACCTTCAGCTGAAGAGATCCATCGAAGATGAAACTTGCATGACTCTGAACACCCTACAAAGGTTCCGACCCTCGATAAAGTTTTTCACAGGTCGACACTTCATCTAAATTACAGCACGAGCCGATGAACATAAGGACTAGCTTCAGTTGTACTACAAACTCATGGAAGAGGACCTTGAGTAGATCACTAAGGAATGGTTGGAAAACCTCCTTATTCTGGCAAATCCTGTAGATATGTCTGGCCCTGACAGCCCAGAGACCATGCACAAAGAACATGATACACCCGGACCTAGTAGAAGGAAGAAGACTGAAGAGGTACAAGACTTAAGTAGTGCCTCAGGAAAGACTACTTTTGTATCACCTGACCGAGGGGGTGATGATGAAGAGATAAATGGCAAAGGAGATGAATAGAATCAAGGTGAAGTAACACTTCCTAGAGATGAGACCGATCCCCTGAAGAAGAGGAAGGTTTCTCCCCTGAAACCTTCTTCCCGGAAGAAATCGAGAGCCATCGTGACCAAGATGAAGACTGTGCTCACTACCGATGATTTTGACTTCATCATAGAAACCCTAAATGACGCTTCGTTGAAAATCATGGAGAAACAAGAAGCTAAGAAGGAGGAAATGTACGAAAAAATTAAGGTCTAATTCTGATGGGTACAACAGGCCCTTCACTATAGCCGCGCAGTGTCCACTACGCCCGTACCATCAGGAGAACCAGAGTTGGGAGAAGAGCTAGCCCAACTCTATCGACTAGATGATGTGGTCAAAGATCGCCTTCATCGCGCACAAGAAGAAATAGAACAAGCCACCCAGGCCTTGAAGCAAGTGCAAGGCATAATCGTAGAACAACGCAGAGTTGCAGAACATGAGAATGTTTCTCTCTAGGAAAAGTTTGAAGAAGAGAAAGCACATATGCAACAAGAAAAAGAACAGTTGCTTGTAGAGAAACTCGAAGTGAAAGGAGTAGTCAAAAGAGCCCTCCACTCTGTGATAGGATTACAACCACAGGTAGAAGACTGAGTCATGCATCAAGTAGAGAAGATCGTAGAAGCTATCCAACATCTACAGAAATGAATAACAGACTTAGAGCTCTGCACCGTACTCGACACCCCACAGGATGTAAGGGATCAAAGAGAAGCAACTACTCAAAGACCAGTTGAAAGAATAAAATTCCTTGCCCTGGAATGCAAGCAATTGAGTGGTCACAATGCCCAGACGTATGAGTGACTCACTGAGAATCCATAATTGAAGGCACTAGAGTCACAGCTATAGGAAGAGAAGAAACAAGCAGAGACAATACAGGCATAGTTGAAGCCCCTGCCAGCTATGGAAAGAATGAAGTGATCCCAAGAGTAGCGCACTACCCAGCAGAAGGTACACACTATTCATAGTAGAGTCATGTAAGTAACTCAGAGGCTCCAACTTGTACAGGATGAGGCTTACCAATTGTTCACAGAGATCAAAGTCCGAGGAGCAGAACTTGAGCAAGTCATCACTGTAGCTGAACAATGCCTAGAGGGACTTGTCAATGAAGCAGTCATCCAAGAGTTCACTGAACAGGAGGCTGTGGCAAAGCAACAAGTCAAAGAAGCTCGAGCCAATCTCGAGGCTTTTGAAGTAGAACTAATCAGATTCGAGTGAATCGAGACGATTCATAGGTGAGTGTTGGGGGCCTATTGGCCCTTGACCAAGTTTTGAGGATTCTTGGTCATATTTTGGGACTTCAAAAATATTCTCGAAGGTGGAGCACAAGATGAAGCAGAGATCACAGGATCTCTGCAGGATTATGTAATGGGTATAGGATGTCGGCCCATGGGTTTACACATGCTTAGGCCTATTTTGTAATGTATAAATAAGTAGCTAGGTGATGTAAGAAAGAGACCGAGAGGCCAGTGTGCTAAATGCTAGAGTTGGATCTATGTGATCAAGAGTTTTAATTACTTTGTGCATACTATGTGAGGCTTGCAAGGCTAGTGCAAGTAACTATAAGAGATTGTGTGAAGGCTTGGTGTTGTACCCTAGCTAGAAGAAGGAGGAGCTGGTGGAGTGCACATAGATCTCCTGTCTTCTGTGGAGTAGAACTTGGAATGTATGTTCCTATAAGAAGCTTGACCAAAGATAATAAATAAGAGAAGAGTTGGTGGATGTAGCCCCAGGGTGGGGGTGAACCACGTACATGTTATGTTGCTATGCTTTGTGCGATGTATTGATGTGTTTATGTGTTTACTTTATTAGTGCTTTAATATAGATGAATGATCTATTGATACTTAGTGCTTAATAATATGGATGGATGTTAGATCTGACTTATACAAATATGCTTAGTGCTTAAGTACCTTGGATCTAAATGAATACTGTGATACTCTGTAATTAGGGTTGAATTGCATTGTAACTAAGACTGGATATTGATGAATGTTAACTGTTGAGTGCTCTGTTAAGTGTTAGAATTGCAAATCTGTGTCCCAACTAAGGTTGCAAACATCTGAGTCCTACAACCACTCCTGCCTCTACCTCGGGTGAGACTTCACCTGCTTCGCAGGTGTTGCCGAAAGGGTCGGTAGTTAGGGTTTTTTTGGTATGTCATTGTAGCGTTGAACCCTGGGTCTGCCCCTATGCCAAAAGGAAGTGAGTTCTCCTGGAGGGAGTCCAGTAGTAGCCATAGAGCTCTAAGAATTTCTTATATGACCTGTTGCTAAAGCCCAAGGAAAGGGAGGTGTAGCAACTGATGGAATGTTGGACAGTGAAGGTGTAAACTCCTAGGGTGGGACAGGCATGTGGGGAATGAGAGTCTGTGAGCTGTAGGTGTAAATGTATCCTTAAAGAAAATCCTTCATGTGGACTGTGCAACTTTCTCTTAGCCCTTCATAGCCTAGGAATCCCCTACTCAGTGGAGTTTAGTCCCAGCTCGGGGGTGACCCACTGCTGAGAGTGATGAGCAGCTTGGTCTAAGGCTGGGAGGTTCATGGAAGTTCAGCAGGCAATTGGTGTACTTCAATGAAAAGATAAGTACCAATTCTTTGTTCATTGTATGTTGTGTATTTGTGTTATAATTGATGAGTAATGTCTATATATATGTTGCATGTGTGCGTTAATGTTTCTTCCGTATGAATAGGTGTATGAGAAGAATATTTCTGCAAAAGAATTTTGTCTCAGTGGTGTTTCCCAGCCTAGGTGGCCAAGGATGTCACAAATTGGTATCAGAGCGAAAAGTATGTTTACAGAGTGATGTTTCCCAACGTGTTGGTGGTTGGGGACGTCACAAGTTGGTATCAGAGCCATGGTTTCAACATTAAGACTGGATGGTCCATGTAGGTGGTTAATGAAACATAGGTTTCAGAGTGAATTAGTGTCCAGAAGGACATTTTATGAACCTTAGAGCATCCCTGGGTGCCAAGAAGCCACCGTGTGAACATTGGGACTGTGTTCAGAAGATCAGGAAGTATAATGCCTTAGGGAATGGAAACATATAAAGAATCCACAACAACCATTGTGTTGGGATGTGGAGTTTGAAATTGGGCCATAGGATCTATTTGGGAGGAAGCAGATCCTTCACAACTGGAAGATATGGAGAAAGGTGCATGAAAATTAACCCCTAAGTACTTCGAACTTCGTGACTTCGACAATTTTTATGTTTTATAAGAACAAAAGGGGATGAATCCCAAATTTGTGAAGTCCCAGAGGGGATATACATTGTAGATTCGGGGAGAAGTGTTTACTGTTGTATTTGAGCAAGAATAGTTCAGAGCGATTAGATCAAGCCAAGAGCAGAAGGTAAGGCACAACAGTGGAAAAAAAGATCTCAGCTGTCATATCTACATGCGAGTGGCTGTGAACCGTAGATATCACAGTCGTTCGCAATTCAGCATTTGGGAGAAAAAAAGTGTTCTAAGCCACAAACTCTCGAAGTTCCAAAGTCCAGAATTGATCCAGACTGTTCATAAAAAAAGGGCATTTGTCAGAAGATTTGCATGTTCGAGGATTCGACATTCAAGAGAAGCAAAGTATGCTAATGTGAAAACTCCCAAAGCCTAAAGTCTCGAAGTCCAGAGTTAATCCAGACTATTCATCGAAAGAAACACGCGTCAGAAGACCAACTTGTTTGGGAGTTTGGCATTAAGGAGAATTTGAGTGTGTTAGTGTTAAAAGTCTCGAAGCTGGAAGCCTCGAAGCCGAAGAACAAAATTGGCATGGAATGATGATGTCTCTAGTGGTGATGTGGAACCTTCCTATACATGCCACATGCCACCACCTTAATTGTTGACAGTTATACCATGTGGACCCCAGAAGGTAAAGTAGTTTGGAAGTTCAGAGTTAGAGAGATTTGAAGAATGCAGGTGTAAAATATTCTGAAGCCCGAAGTCCCGAAGGGACGTGGCATATTGATGTCACCAAGGATGACGTGGGAACATGGGATGTGTGCCACATGTCAGTGAGTTAAGAACCTATGGAAGATATAAATCCCAGTTAAAACATGACACATGTCACCCATATGATTGGGCCACGTGTCTGCCTCTACTATTTTTCCACGTGGCACTCCTCTTAAGCATGGGTAGTGGAGCCCCTGATGACTACATAAAGTAGCTTAAACCTTGGTGAAGAATTTAACTAGACTAGACCCACATGAAATTGACCCCAGAAGACGTGTGGTGCCAGATCGGGAAGTCCAAAGACTTGGTACTTCAGAGAAAAGGTGTTACAGTTATCATTGAGTAGAGAAATCATCTAAGTCTCATAGTGCCAAAGTGACATGATGTGATAACGTCACCAAGAGTGATGCAGAAGTATTTAGAGATTCATGGTTTGGGAGTTTTGGGGTGTGCAGATTTGAAATCCTCTGAAGTCTCGAAACCCTGAAGCTCCGAAGTCCCAAAGCCCCGAAGTCCTGAAGACTGGAGGGCCAGAGTTAATCTTGATCGTTGATCAGGAAATGACACTTGGAAACAGATGCAACAGTTCGGAGATTTGGCACTTTGGAAGGATTGAGAGTATGGACAGTATAGAAACTGCCAAAGCCCAGAGTCTCAAAGTTCTTTTCCACCATAGATATTAATATAGAATGTGGACCGTAGATCCATCGTCCTCGATGAATTTTCTAGTTCTAGGTTCTGTGATGTTTATGATGTGTGGAAAGGGAAACCTATGAAACTCTAGATCCTTGAAGTTTCAAGGCTTTAGATAAGCGCCCAACTATTAGCACTTGCTCATACCCATGGTCACATGCAAGTTAAGGACTGAAGAAAAAGGGGCTAGCCCCCGAAGGTGAATTGTAGAATAGAAAAGGGATTGGAGATAGAGCCGTGGGGATTCTTGATCGACAAAAACCCGTATAAAATAGAGTCTAATATTCTTTTGTTGAATCAGATTGTTTAAGCTATTATGGAAAATTGTTAAGTTTAATAGCCTAACAAAAATTCAGTTGACTGCACATTTTTGCAGTGTTACCAATTGTCAGAACCGAACAAAATTATTACCTAGTGAAGAGAAATGGAGGAAGCATGGGACGCTTACAATATGGAGGATGAAGTTAGAGGAATGGATGTCCATTTGGAATTTGAAGGAACAAACTCCAATGGGCATGGAGAAGAAATATATAAATAAGTGAGCATGATGAACATCTTTAAAATTTTGCAAAAAGATGTGCAAATTCACCAGGAAGATAATGAAAGTATTAAGAGAACCAAGGAGCAACAAGAAGAATTCAATATGAAGTTAATGTGGAGCTTGGAAAGAATTGAAAACAATTTGGATAAGGAGAGTAGCTCCAACAAATCAGGAATTCACGAGACCCCTAACAAGAAAGGAAGGTCAAGGAGTGGTAGTAGACTTCACCAACACTCCCAAAAACATTCCCATAAGAGAGTACACAATAGCTCAAGTCCATCCCCTGTCAGAAAACATAGGAGGTATGGGGTGGATGAGTTGAAATGAGAAATGAATAAGATCAAACCTCCTACTTTTGATGGAGAGAATAAGAAAGATGAAGAGGCTGACACATGGCTATTTGGCATGAGGAAATATTTATAATTGCATAATTATTCTTCTCATGCAGAGGGAATAATTACAATCTATCAGTTGAAAGGAAAGGCATCCATGTGGTGGGATCAGCTTGTGCAAGTGCAACACATCATAGAGAGGGATGTCACATGGAAGGGATTCAAGAAACATTTTGAAAAGAAGTAATTAACCAAGATATACTATGGCAAGAAGATGAAAGAGTTATTTGAACTTAAATTGGGAAGCATGACTATAGATGAATATGAAAGGAAATTTATAGATATGTTGAAGTATGTCCCTTTCATTAAGGATGAGGTAGTTAAGATCCATAGATATCTGAGTGGGCTGCCATATTTTATCAATGAAAAAATCTAGTATGATAATCCTAAAACTATGGAAGAAACCATAAGGAAGGAAAAATGTTTATATGATCAGCATAAGGGAAAGCCTACTTTCCAAAGATCCTAGGAAGACAAGAGGAATTTTTAGAAGGAGCAGAGGCAGAAGGGAAAGAAGCCACCATTTTTTAGAAATAGTCCTCAAGGACAACCAATTTTGAGGGATTCCAGGATGGCTGGAGTAGGTGGGCAAAGGCAAAGGCAGACACCTATGTAATGTTGGGGCTATAATGGAAATCATAAGTATAGATATTTCCCTCATAGAAAGGACAAGGTGAGAGTTTTTCACCATGTTGAGTAAGAAAAAACAATGGAGGACATGGGAAGAAGAGTACCTATGATCTATGTAGTCCCGGACAACAAGCAAGTTGAGTTTCAATCACACATGATTGAAGTCGAAGGTATGATAAATAACCATTCCTTTACTATTTTAATTGATTTGGAGGATATTCATATCTATATAGATCCTAAGGTAGTGGAAATATTTAAATTACCAATAAGAAATCATGGGAAATATTGGTTGGTGCAGTTGGCTATAGGATCCAAGAGAAAGGTTGTTGAGTTGGTTAAATCATGTCCAGTGGGCATGAATGGACCAAGTACCAAGGCAGATTTGAACATATTTCCTTTGGGATCATATGATTGCCTAATTGGTATGGATTGGTTGGACCAAAACCATGCCATATTACACTGTCATAACAAGGCATTGACTTACCTGGATGAGGAAGGAAATCAAAGAGCAGTCCAAGTAATTCCTAGGATAGTTACCATCCGGGAAATCTCAGCAATGGAACTAAAGAAGTGTTACATGAAGGGATGTCAAATATTTTCATCCCATATGGAGGAAGATTCTAAGGATAAGGTACCAAATATGGAGGATCATGCAGTCTTGGAAGATTATGAAGATGTGTTCAAGGAGGTACTAGGACTACCCCTAAAGAGAGATATTGATTTCTCTATAAATTTGGTGCCTGTGGAAGCTCCAGTATCAAATGCTCCTTACAGAATGAGTACATTAGAGTTGAAGGAGTTTCAAATGCATCTTGAATAAATTTTAAATAAAGGGTACATATGCCCAAGTGTGTCACCTTGGGGTGCCCCTGTGTTATTTTTGAAGAAGAAAGATGGGACCTTAATATTGTGCATCGATTTCAGGCAGTTGAACAAAGTAACTATAAATAACAAGTATCATCTACCAAGGATTGATGATCTCTTCAATTAGTTGAAGGATGCAAGGACATTTTAAAAGACAGATACTAGGTCAGGATACCATTAAGTAAGGATTAAAGAGGAAGACATCAACAAGACCTCCTTCGGGACAAGGTATGGTCATTATGAGTTCACAATGGTGCCATTTGGGTTATCAAATGCTCTAGTTGTTTGCATGTGCTTAATGAATGGCATTTTCCGAGAATATTTAGATAAGTTTGCCATTGTCTTTTTGGATGACATACTTGTATATTCCAAGTTGAAAGAAGAACATGATCATAATTTGAGGATGGTGTTGAAAGTGATAAGAGAGCATCAAATGTATGAAAAATTGAGCAAATGCTCATTTTATCAAAACATAATTCACTATTTGGGGCATATCATATATGAAGAAGGGATAGTAGTAGACCCTAAAAAGATTGAGGCCATTAAAGGGCGGACAACACCTAAGAATGTGATAGAATTCAGATCCTTCATGGGTCTATCTAGATACTATAGATTGATCCATATGGATGTCGGTGGCCTCCCACCTATTCCAACTGATTCATTTTGGTAGTTTTCCAGTTTGGTAGTTTTTTTCCTAGTTTTCGGGTCCCTAACTTGCGGGACCATTTTGAGGCCCTAAACAACGTTTTTAGGGCTCGCCACTATCCAACGGGATATCGTGCTCCTAAAAGGGAGATCGTATGCAAAAGTTATGATCCTGCGAAGTTGATGTACTAACTTACCCAAATAGGGCCCACATGACGTTTGATGCTTCATCTCTTGGGGTTAGATTTTTGGATGTCTAGGGTTTTTGACATTCCTGTTTATTGTAAAAAGGCCTTCAAATTCTCATTGTAATCATATTCTTACGAATGAGCACAGTCATCACATCTCTTATTAGAGATAATCCTCCACCATTCCAGCAAGCTTGTTTTCCACTGCATTTTACAGTTTCAACTTATTTCCTTATTGAATAGAAAACCAGTTTTACTGTATCTCTATTATTCTGTGTTAAGCATATTTTAATAATCTATATTCATTTCATTATGCTCATAAAATATGGATCAGATATTCTCCTCTTAGGAAGAAATGGTCTCCATTGCATTGATTTCCCCCATCAAATGAGGAAATTTCTCCTAAATTTGGCCTCAGGTGAGCCACTTGCCTTGGTGCAGGAGCTGCCCTACTTTGACAACTCAATAAAAATGGATCCTTTGTTGTCGGGTGCCCTTAATCTATGTGTCCACAATATGATCACTAGATTCATGTTTCATGCAGTTAGGATTGAGCTCTCTTGGTGTGAACTTCTCTACTATCTTTGAGGTGTCCAATAATGGTGGGAAATATGGCCGAAGGAGAGCCATGTTGAAGACTGGGTGTTGGCCAAGGAAAGGGGGAATGTTGAGCGCAAAATCGTTTTCACCCACAATCTTGGTGATGGTGTATGACCCATACCAGAGTGGTCAAAGATTCTGATGGGGCAGTGTAAGGTTTTCTTTCAGAAAGTGAAACCAAACTTTGTCGCCCACCTGAAACTTATGTGGCACCTGATGTTGATCATGGTGTTGTTTGTACTTGGCATTGGAATTCTGTAAAATATCTTGAACTTGTTGATGGATGTGATGGATCCAATCAATGAACTAGGTGGATTTGTCAGCTTCTGGTGGAGCAGGAGAAAATTCAACCGAGGTCGTCGCCAAGGGTAGTGCAACATTCATGGGGCCCAATGGTTGGAATCCCAACCCCACTTGAAAGGAGTTGTGGCCAATTGAGCTATGCAAGAATCAATTATAGTTATGTTGGACATAGGGAAGACTCTCATCCCATGTGCGGGGGTGCTTGGAATTGTACATGCGTATGATATGTATGATCATCTGATTGACGAACTCAATTTTCCCACTTGTATGGGGGTGGTAGGTAGTGGATTTGATGAGCTTGGTATCCAACAGTGACCAGAGGCTCAACCAGAATATGCTGAGGAACCAACTATTCTGATATGAAACAATGGTTTGTGGGATACCAAAGTGTACCGAGACATGTTTAAATAAGATCTTGGCAGTGGCCTCTATAATGATGTTATTCTTGTAGGCAGCCAGAATTGCCATCTTGGAAAAGCGATCCACAACCACAAAAACACAGTCATTTCCCCTCCTGGTGGACAGGAAGCCCGACATGTATTCCATTGATATGGATTCCCACAACTTGTTAGGAGTAGGCAGAGGGGTGTACAGGCCATGTTTCTTAGTGGTCGGTTTGGCAATAGCGCAGGTGGTGTAGGACTTGATATACCTGTCGACATCTTGTCAAAATTACGACTAGTAGAAATGTTTCTGCGGCACTGCCATTTCCTTTTTGATGCCAAAGTATCCTACCACCCGACTGTAGTGAGCTTCCCAAATAAGCTTCATGCGCTCACTTGATGGAATGCAGATATGGCCCAAATGAGAGAACAACCCATCCTCAAGATGGAAATTAGTGACCACTGAGTTTTCTCCCAAAATTTGGTAGGTTGTGGAGAAGTCAGGGTTTGTCTCATAGAGGTGGGGCCATCTGAAGGTCTCATGGCTGCAAGAGTCTAACACCGTGGTGGGTGTCATGACTGGAGGTCAGCTAAGGCAATCAATGACTTAGTTGGTACTCTCTGCTTTATACTTGATGTTTAGGTGGAACTGATGTAAGTATGTGGAACACTTTTGATGGAGGTCATTCTGCAATTTGCCTTGGGTTTGCATGAACTGTAGTGGCTTGTGATCAGTGTGGATGATTGTCTCCTTCCCCAGAATGTAATGTCTCCACTAGCGGTAGGCTTGCACAATGGAGTACATTTCTTTTTCGTAAGTAGGGTACTTTTGAGTTGAGAAAAAGGTACAAATATCCTCCTTATCACCATGGTTTATGATATAATCTTGATTGACTTTTCCATTAATTACAAATAATTAGGAAATAAAATGACTAAAAAGTATTCTAGAAATGTTATTAAGTGGTATTAGATATTTTCTGAATTTCAGTTTGAATTGTTTGATTTTATTATAGAAATGGACAATTATGGTTAAACTCAAGATACCTGAGAAGATTATGAAGATACATAGACTATTGGAGATCGAAGAAATCAAGCGCAAAGTAGTTTTGAGGAAGATTGACTCTCTATTTTGTAATCTTTATAAACAGTAAAAGAAATCCTGAGGATCTATCGTTTACCCATATTTTTGTAATATATAGAGGGTAATGAACCATAGAAACTATCCAACAAAATTTATCCAAGAATTCAGATATCTGAATTTCTCTTTACAAGCAATCTATTGTAAATGTTTTACCAATTATGAAGCTAATGGAATCCTTTAGAGTTTTTACCATTTT
>JASDQU010738771.1:381484-408587 GCA_032191745.1 Picea mariana
TCTGAATTTCTCTTTACAAGCAATCTATTGTAAATGTTTTACCAATTATGAAGCTAATGGAATCCTTTAGAGTTTTTACCATTTTTGCATACTGAGTTTCTAGTAGCAGTACTTCTGAAGACCATGGGCCCAATTGAAAGGAGTTACTGTCTCAATTTGTAATCATATCAATTTGATTCCAGTCATGTGATTTAAATCTCTTTGCAACAGTTAAGATAAATGTGTGAGTCTGTTGATGTTTTTATAATTTGGTTATGCTATTTTACAGAGGGTAGATGTTTCATTAGGTTATCGATTGTTGTTCCATTTCCCATTTCTATTAGTTTATTTGTCTGACAGTTCCTCTCATTTTCGCATACGTTGTTCCTTTATTAAATTTACATTAGTTGTCCCTTTCACTTAAATTCACAATTGTTGTTTCTTTCGCTTAAATTTGCATTTGTTGTTCTCTCTTAATTTTATAGTAATTCGTTGTCTCTTTTCTAGCTGGTTAAATAGTCATTGATAGATTGATTCATCAAGTATTATCATAGATTGAATTATTTTTTTCGTAGTAAGATGAAATAGATTGATTCATTAAGTGTTTTCACATATTAAAGTATTTTTTATTAGCTAGATGGATTCAATAATTTGGTTAATGCCTTAAATTCACAGCATGTTATGGATTAGATTATAATTTTGTTGAGTAAGACCTTAATTTCAGAGTCTTAATGAATGTGTGAGGAACTTGATTATTAATAAAATCATATTTTCTTTAGCTACATGATTTTAACCTCTACAACTATCTGCATATACTTTGCTGATATTCTTGAAAGAAAAGATGAATCCTCGCGTTGATAAATTAATGTTAAACTAAGTTTGTTTTTAGGAAATCTTTAGAGCCCAACATTTTGGCCTCGTTGTCGGGGAGAATGTCAAATATAGAATAGGTTGCATCTCTGGAGGATGAGGTATTGAAAATGGAAGGTAAGAACCTACGTGGGCAACAAGTAAAATTCTTGTGCCAGCGCCTACCTTCAGCTGATGCATAAGAGGTTGCATAGGTACTTAGAATTTTGTGTGTGTATGACTAAGAATAAAGAACCTGAAAAACCAAAACCTCCACCAAAAACTACAAAATCCCAAGGCCCGATGCCCCTTGGAAGAAGCACTTTCATAGAAGAAATCATCTAAAAATCTGAATCTCAAGCTTCTGTTGGACATCGGAAAGGTTCTTCCAGAATCCCTCAAGAAGAAAATTAACCAATTGTAGCTCATGTTGAAGTTCATAGAAGAACTGAGGGGAATGAACAAAGTTTTCAAAATACATATTAGCCGCCTCTCATCCCTTTAGATGAGGGAATTTCTTGTAATCTGGAAGAAGGAGAAGGGGAGACAAGTGGGGTTGCTAAAGCAAACCCATCACCACCACCTGATCCTGGATCTCCTATGATATTTATAGGAGAAGGTACACCTGAAATCCCAGATAGAGGTAGTGCAATTAAATCCCCTAAAGGACCAAATAATCAACCACCTCAAATAGAACACCCGAGCCAAGAAATCCTTGAATATTATTGGCATATTTTCAACCAAATGACACAACCAAATCAACCGGGGACCCAAGATTCCACTTTGGAATATCCTATAGTTTATCCAATTTCTAATGCGCCAATGAAATCCATTCCACTGCAGAATCTCCCAACCTTTAATGGATTGATATCAGAAGACCCTGATGCGTTTTTATTCAAATTTGATGTCCTATGTAGAGGTTATGACTAAACCTATGAACCCCAGAAACTGAAACTATTTCCTTCGACTTTGAAAGGATCAGCTCTACGATGGTTTATGGGACTAGGAGGGGGAACTATAAATTCATGGGATGAAATGAAAAAATCCTTCCTTAAGAAATATCAAGACTATTGTAGAACCAGGGATCTAAAAGATGAAATATTTCAAATGACTGCAAAAGAAAATGAGACACTAGAATAATATGTTGAAAGGTTTCAGTATAACTTGCAAAGCTCACCTTATAGTACACTACCAGGTGAGGTACTTAAATACACTCTGATAAAATGTATGAAGGATGAATGGGTAGACACATTGAATTTAATGGGAAAAGGTGATATTTATTAAGAGACTTATGATAACATTATCCAATTATGTAGAAGGTTCTCATGTGGAAGTAGATGAACCAGATCGGGAATGCGGGCTCCCCTCACCAAAAATAGAAACATTACTAGCGAGGGTGTCACCCGAGTAGAAGCTGGTAATATTTTAGAAAATTTCAAAACTGACAGTTTGAGTACTCTGACTACACAATTAGATGTTCTGCAAGCTAAATAGAAACAAGCAGAAGCAAAACATTCATTGGCCATATTTTGCCACCGATGTAGAAAGAAACATGGTCCAAGGGATTGTCCTTTGGATTTTGTTCGGGTTTGCGCCATCTATTCCAAATACCATGCAACAGACCAATGTCCATCACTTCCAGGACTAAAATTTGTCTTTAAGGAAGCAACCAGGTGAGGTACTTAAATACACTATGATAAAATGTATGAAGGATGAATGGGTAGACACATTGGATTTAATGGGAAAAGGTGATATTTATCAAGAGACTTATGATAACATTATCCAATTATGCAGAAGGTTCTCACGTGGAAGTAGATGAACCAGATCGGGAATGTGGGCTCCCCTCACCAAAAATAGAAACATTACTAGCGAGGGTGTCACCCGAGCAGAAGCTGGTAATCTTTTAGAAAATTTCAAAACTGACATTTTGAGTACTCTGACTACACAATTAGATGTTCTGCAGGCTAAATAGAAACAAGCAGAAGTAAAACATTCATTGGCCATATTTTTCCACTGATGTAGAAAGAAACATGGTCCAAGGCATTTTCCTTTGGATTTTGTTCGGGTTTGCACCATCTGTTCCAAATACCATGAAACAGACCAATGTCCATCACTTCCAGGACTAAAAGTTGTCTTTAACGAAGCAAAAGAGGAAATAAAACCGGTATATCTGATGGATCAACATCGCCAATGGCAGACCCGTCCCCCAGGTATGCTACAAGATCCATCTTATTTATTTTCTGGGAAGTATAATCAGTAGCAAAATTATGGAAACATATGGCAGAGCCAACCATTTTATAACCCCACCTGTTAGTCCCAACAATATCCTACTTCACCCTGGCCAAATAAATTAGCTACAAATCCCACCTAGCCAAATCAATTAGCTCTAAATCCCACCTAGCCTAACTCGAAATACCCTACCTCATCTTGGCATAATTCAAATAATAACCCCTATCCTTCAAAGTGGACTAACACAGCTGCCCAAACCCCCAATTGGAATCAAAATTGGCAGCGCCCCATGGGAATGACCAATCAACCCATGGGGATGGATCCTCAAGTTCAGACTACTTTCCAATCCCCACTTCAATTACCCCAGAACCCTCAACCTCAAATGTGCCCTCAATTACTAGCTCAAACCAACCCAAATCCTAACAATAGACCAACCCAACTCATGTAAATTGTTGATCATTTGGAGGGGGAAATCAAATCAGTAGGGTGAAATGAACTTCGGTTGAGGTTAGGGCATATAATTTCTCCCGAAGAAAGTAAAATTGTCCAAGAGTAGGAGAATGAAAATAATATACAACCAGCAATAACACCCTCAACTGTGGTCATAACGAAAGAAGCAAAACAGGGGGGAAACATAGTCGAGAAACAAAATCCCGATGAGGACGTAATTCCTCCTCCCCCATTTTTCGAGAGGCTAATGATAGATAAACGAGTTGTATATCCTAATTTTGATATCATCGGGGAACTAAAGAATCTATATGTTAAAATCCCACTCCTACAGGCTCTGCAAGACATCCCAATTTATGAAAAAACGATCAAAGAAATATGTGGGAAGAAGCCTATTAGGAAAGCTAAGAATCAATCAACTGTTCATGTGGTAGGAGATTTATCCGATCTTATTCTAGGCAAGTAGGAGTCGTTCAATTATGAAAACCCAGGGAATCCCATAGTAACAGTTTAGATACATGGTTGTTCTTTTCCAAATACACTAGTGGATTTTGGGGCAGCCATTAATATTCTAACCATTGAGACCTGTAACATCCTGGGTATCACCTCCTTCAAACCTACTTCAATTATGTCACAATTGGCTGATAGATCAATGGTTAAACTAGTCAGCACATTACAAGATGTAGCAATTTCAATCGACTCTTGGGAATGCCCAGTTGATTTCCTAGTTATCAACCCAAGTAGTCGACTTGATGGACACCCATTGATATTGGTAAGACCATGGCTCGCAACAACAGATGAATACATAGAATGTCACACATGAAACATGAAATTCCTAGAGGAAATGATACAAAGAACCTCATCCTATATCCTCCTGCTAAACTGATTCTGCCTATGATACATCAGTAGTTGACACCGCCTAGATATCCAGAAAATAATCTACGATCCCGCTCACACTAGAAGAAGCTCTCAGTCTCAAAAACCAACTAGAATATGATGTGATTAGTAACTTCATTAACAACACAACCATTATAAGCAACCCAACATGTCAAATGATAAAAGTTGTTTTAGATAATGAAGCAAAGGGAGATCCTCTAGAAGAATTGATGGAGCAACAAATTCCTACTACTTTTGTCCATAACAACATATCAGTTGAAATTGCACTAGGGAGGTGTTTGAATATCAATGCTAATTTGAATGTGCAACAACAACAAAAATTGATTCAGATCCTTTCTAAACATCAACATGATTTTGCATGGGAGTATCCCGACATGAAGGGCATTGATCATCAACTCTACACACATCATATTTATATTGAGAAATATGCTCGGCCCATCCAACAACCCCAATGAAAATTGAATCCTGATCTCAGGGATGTTGCTAAAGAGGAATTACAGAAGTTGTTGGATGTAGATTTTATATATCCCATTTTAGACAGTCGGTGGGTCTCTCCACTAGTAATCGTCCCCAAGAAGAATGGAAAGTGGTGAATATTTTTAGTCTACAGAGAACTCAATAAAGCTACCCAGAAGGACCACTTCCCCCTACCTTTTATTGACCAAGTCCTTGATACTTTAGTAGGGAAGAAATTTTTTTCCTTCTTAAATGGATTTAATGGTTATAATCAGATCCAAATTGCTCCGAAAGACCAAGATAAAACTACATTTACATGTCCCTGGGGTACCTTCGCATACAAGGTATTTCCCTTTAAATTATGTAGTGCTCCAACCACATTCCAGAGAGCCATTCTGAACATATTTTCTGATTTGATTAATGAAGGACTTGAAGTTTACATGGATGATTTCACCCCTTATGGTATTGATTTTGATCAAGCTCTAAGCAATCTGGAGAAGGTACTAGAACAATGCATTGCTACTAGGCTATGTTTGAGTCATGAGAAGTGTCATATGATTATGATTGAAGGTGTGGTACTAGGACACTATGTTTTTGTATATGGAATAAAGGTATATCCAACAAAAATAGACGTAATCCTTAGTCTACCTACACCTCGTACACAAATTGAGGTACATAGTTTCCTTGGTTGTGCAGGCTATTATCGTAGATTCATAGAAAAAATTTCAAGAACATCTGCACCTTTACATGCTTGAATTGGTAATGCGGAATTTCAGTGGTATGATAAGTGTGATGTTGCGTTTGCAGAACTCAAAAGGTTGGTCTCAACAGCACCGGTGCTAAGAGGACCAAACTGGAAACTGCCATTTCATATTTCTACAGATGCATCAGATATCGCCATAGGAGCTGTCCTTGGATAGGAAGAAGACAAGAAAACTTATGCTATTTATTTTCTTAGAAAAAATATTACTCCCGTTGAATTAAATTATACAATAACAAAAAAAGAATTTTTAGTCGTTATACATGCTATTAATAAATTTCTCCACTATATAACAGGCTATCTAATTATTATGTATATTGATCATTCTGCTATTAAATATTTAGATAACAAACCTATTACTAATGGACGGGTTACTCAGTGGTTATTACTATTGCAGGAATTAAACATCACCATCAATGATTGATCCAGAAGAGAAAATCTCGTTGCAGATTTCTTGTCTTGCGTGCCCAAAACATATGATTCTTTGACTGTTGAAGATCAATTTCCAGATGAACACCTATTTTTTATCACTATTAATCCACCATGGTACGCTGATGTGGCGAATTATATGGCAGCTGGGAAACTACCAGAACACCTATCATCTAGTGAAAGGAAATTGATCGTCCAACGCAGTGCACAATTCACCTAGATTAATGGATATATTTTCCACACAGGGGCTGACCTCCAGATCCGAACATGTGTAAGAGATGATGAAAGTTACGATGTGATGAAGGCAGGTCATGATGATCCCTGTGGCAGACATTTTTCAAACCAAATAACTCGACATAAGATTTTACAGATGGGATACTGTTGGCCCTCAGTATTTAAAGATGAAAATAAGTATTTCTAGGCCTGCGATAACTGTCAAAGGACGGGTTGAACAGGCCAAGCTGATGAAATTCCCTTGCAAGCACAAGTAGTCACAAAACCTTTTGAGAGATGGGAACTAGACTTTTTTGGCCCCTTCAACCCAAAATAAAACCAGAAGGCCTATATACTAGTTGCAACAGACTATATGAACAAATGGGTAGAGGAAATAGCCTTTACAAACGCAATGGAGGAAGCAGTCCTTAATTTTCTCTTCAAATTATTTGTACGCTATGGATTACCCTAGGAAGTAATCACTAATGGAGGGTCACAATTTACAATCCATAAAATCACAAACACCCTGCAAAATTGTCATATTAAACACAAAGTTACTTCCCCCTACCACCCAAAGGAAAACAGACAAGTAGAAAGTACTAATAAGTCTTGGAGGTGATTTTGACAAAACCAGTCTCAACAAACCATCAGAATTGGGCAGTTGAGCTTCCAAATGCCTTATGGTCCTATTGCACAACATGGCATAACACTACCAGATACTCTCCTTATCATATAGTCTATGGAAAATAACCTATCTTTCCAATTGAATTTGAGATCAAGACTCTAAGGATGGCCCGGGAAATTGGACTGGATCTTACAGAGGAACATAAACAGTGCTTACAACAACTCAATGAGTTATATGAAGCATGCTTGTTTTCCCTACAGAGCACAACTGTTATTCAACAACAGAAAGATAGCTAGCATGATAAACATATCAAGAAGAAATCCTTCCATAAAGGTCATTGGGTGCTTCTCTATGATTCCAGATTTCAAGATTTTCCTGGAAAATTATAGACAAGGTGGTTGGGACCGTATGAAATCAAATAAGTTCAAGATAATGGAACTGTCACTTTAGTTACCATTGACGGGTCTAGTTCTCCTTTTCTGGTAAATAGACATCGGCTATGACTCTACCATCAACTGATTTCAAAATAATCCTTTTGCTAGGAAGTAAGTAAGGACCCTACTATTCATATTTTAGTTGGCTGGGAAGGTAACCCAGCAGCTTCAACTTCATAAAATTATGATATTTACCAGCACTGTACATATTGTATACAACTTTCTTTATGGATTTGATTAATTTTTTAGTTTTTTTTTCTTTCTAGGGAAGTCACTTGAGAAAATAAGAACTAGAAGAGATGATTGTAATGAATATAATTAGCACTCTTTTATGTTCCTTAGTCCTGTCTCGCTTTGAAAACCCTATTGAATATAAACCCTGTTTTAATAGAAGATGAATATGTCATGTTCCACAAACAAAAATCGAGCGACTGTAATAACAAACCATTCATTACTTCGATTATTGAATAAACCTACCCATAAAAATTAAATGAATTTAGTTGATGACTAATCAATCCTAGATTCACTAAAACAAAATGTCTGTGATTGTTGTTCCTTTTGCATACAGTTGTCGTCCATTTGAACGAAACAACTTCCATTCCCTTTGGGCGATTGTTGTTCCCTTTGCGTATAGTTGTCGTTCATTTGAAATTAACGACTGTCGTCCCCTTTGTTACAACCATTGTTCCCTTTATCATGATTCTCATTCCTTTTTCGATAGCTTTGTTCATTCTAAAGGAACAATTGTTGTTCCTTCTACGGTTTTTCCTTATTGATGTTCCTTTCTCCCCAAAAGGCACAGTTCTTTTCTCATAAACAAGCATGCCATTATTACGTTAGCCACTCCTTTGGGTATGACCTTCACTAATTAATTTTGATCAACACCTCTTCTAATGATCATAAGTAATGATTTTTCATTTTTGTGTGGACTATATAGCATACCTTATTGAATTATTTTTGGATTAATTTCTCCGAATTATCTTAAAAATTGTTCATAATCCATTTTACCACCATAATCTGTTTCTTTCCCCGATATATATACATATACTTGAATGATAATTTTCCTTCATATCATAATGAGTCTAAAGAACATTTTATGTGGAATTCTTACACTTCTTACGTCATCCCTCACTCTTAAGGAGTAGATGAGCCTCCCTTAATAGAGCCTTAAAAAAAAAAAAAAAAAAGATGGAAACAAAAATTAAAATATAAGTAATAAACTTCTCCCACAAAGGACAGGGGGTCTCATCACGAGCCAACCTACCAAGATCATAAGATAATAACATAAGTGTCATTCCCACTATGGATACAACACCAGGGCAATGGCCTTTGGTAGTTTTTCATCAAAGGACAAGAGGTCTCATCACGAGCCGACTTGTTCACTTAGGTTACGATCTAGTGAGTGGCATTATTTTTATCTAGCTACCAAACCAGGATAGTGGTATTTTTGGGAAAATATGATTCAAACTATTTATTGAGAATACGAGCTCATCTATGGGTTAAAATGAAACCCTATCGAGGCTATGGATGCCTGCTGGCAGCAATGGCTTTGCCTTTGGTTTGTAATTTAACCTTAAATACGCCAAGTTTTTGTGTGTTCCTAGACTTCCTTTCCTAACAACGAGGCTATCATTCCAGTTATATCCAATAACAAGGGAAAGTAACAAGGCTATCACATGTGGAATATTTTTAAACACGTGAACAAGTTTAAATTATTCGGGATCTTTTTCTTTAAACGTTTTTTTGAACATAGGTATGTAAATTTGAATTTCCCACACAAGAGTGATTATTGTTCATGATTACTGTTAAAGTTATTTTGAAGGTTATTAATGATTGTTCTCCAATGAGGGCGGCGACGTAGTAATCACACCTCACTTGAACTACCTTCCATCATTACACTCGCACATGTCAACAATCGAGGTCGATCTTTCCATTTATGAGAGGGTGGATATTCTGCACATTTACTGATAGATCATAATGATTTCAAAAATGGAAAACTCACTTTTTTATATACATTTGATGTTCTATGATATTCACTATTTCTGGTAATATTGTCTCAAAAGTTGGTCGAACTAAGCTGCAGTCGAGAATGATAGCTATCCTCATCTGTTCACATAATACATGGGTGACCGATGTGTACACCGAGAGCCCACATTGTTGCAGGTAACCAACCAGGAAAGGGAAATTTTACATCGTTTGGGATGGAAAAGATATTTCAAAATATTGCAAGGATATGACACAAATATCATGCTAGCATTTTTTCAGAACTTGCAGAGAGGATTCTTTGTGATCCGAGACATACAAATTCCGGTCACTGAGGAAATTATAGCAGAGGTTACAGGCCTCCCCAATGAAGGCATACAGTGGACATGGAAGTATACATCACTCAAGGAGGCTATGGAATATTTTGTAGAACCTAGAGAAGAACTTGATAAAAAGGGGAAGGGACTCAACCCCACCGCTCTCAACGATCCATGGAGGAGTTGGAAAGAGTAGTACAAAGGTATATCTCATGTGATGGGAGGTATGATGTAGTGAGGCCATTCCACCTCAAAATGTTAGCAGCACTAAAACAGAGGTTAGTAATAAATTTGTCATTTTTTCTAAATGCCATGTTACATGAAGTTGTTGCAAGAAATCAGAAGGCTAAAGATCCTGTCACTATAATTAGTCACCATGGACTAGTAAAGATAATAGTAAATAGGGCCTTGAGACAAACTCAAATAACTTTTGGTGATCTAATCTAGTTTGATAGACCCCTACAAATCGAACAACCCAAAATTCACCAAGAAACCCCCTCACAGAGAATTGAGACAACTCAGGAAGAAGGAGGTAGTGCCCAAATTGAAACTCCACTACCCCAGTCGAAAATTGAAGCAAACCCCATCCAACTAGTAGAAACCCAAACCAAATAGGAAGAAACATTAAGGAAGAGGAGAAAATAACAATTGTTGTCCCTGAGACCTCTACTGTGAAAATAAGAAGGGGAAAGAAGACAATTCAATCTGAAAACATTCAGGAAGCTATGTAGATAGAATAGACCTCAGAAGACACTCAAGAAAATGCACAGACATAACATCCGTCACTTGAAAACCTTACAGAACATTTTTTCAAAAGTTATGAGGTAGAAATGGCTCAAGTACTGGGGAATTTATGGACATTGGTTATCGAAGATACATGCAGGTCTGAAGAACACCAAGCATCAACTTCTTTTTCAAACCCTACCTTGGACCTACCTAACATAGAGATTAAATTCCCCAAAGATACAGAATAGTCAGAACCTCACATTTAGGTAAACAATCATGTAGAACAGACAAAGCACATAGAGGAAATAGGGAAACAGTCACTAGTTGATCAAGGTGGGGAAGACCTTGAAATTCCCCATAAAAAAAAAACAAAAGGAAAAGGCCACAACAAAATTAGGAAATTGAAAAGTAAAACATGATTTTGATAAAAAGCGTTAAAAAAAGCAAAGTACTGAAACAAAAAGTTGATAGATTTAAAGAAATAATTAGAGAATTAAGGAAATAATTGGATCAAGCTGACAAGGCCTATGAGAGGAATAAATCAAAAATTCATAGAACACAGGGAAGGAACCCACTTCCTAGGAGGATAGTCCATACCATTTCTACTGCAACAAAGACATATTTGTCTGCTCCATTGGAAACAATAGATATAGAGACTCAAACATAGATTCCAGCAGTATAAGAAACAACTGTCCAAACTAAGGAAGTGCTTCCTATAGATTTTCCTGCTCCCTTGGAGACAATTGATGTAGAGGCCCAATCAGATGCCCCAACAACAAAAGAGACAACTTCTCAGACTTAGGAATCATTTTAGTCTCCTGAACAGAGTGTTGTCATTAACATGTTAGAGGCAGAGCTGGTGAAAACCCAATAGACCTTGAGTCAATGCAAGAGTGAGATGGTAACCATGGAAGAGCATCAAAAGTTGTCAAGAAACTTAAATTCATGTCAGCAACAGAGAACGATACTTTTGTTGAGATCCACAGAGCTCAAGGAAAGGTGAAGAAAGTACAGGGCCAGTTCGATAAAGCTTTGGAGAAAATCAAAGAAATTTTCTCTGTTTATTCTGATATAGTATATTGCGGGGCTCTTGCCACTAATTACACCTTGTTTTTATTAGAACATTATTTGTTTCTAAGGATAAAAACTATTAGAGTAGGCAAACCTTTTGAGTTCACCATTGTTTCTGAGTTTGTTTCATGCTTTATATAACAAGAAGAAGGAGTGGAATACTTTATGTGTGAGATATACGTTCACAACTTCATCTTGCAAGAAAATAGAAAAGAGAACCCTAATCCTTTCATTGGGGACATACAGTTTCAAGCATTTTTATCTTTTACCAAGAACCAAAGTAGGTGGGCTAAAGAACACAAGGTTTTCATGGAAAGGGAGACTGGGTTGGACCTCTGGATCAGAGGGGAACCTCCTAAATTCTTTGCATCCATTATGCAACACAGAACATTCATGAAAAGGGAGAAGGTTATAGAATCTTTATCTCCTATCCACCGTCAGGTTGTACGTTCAGGACTACAATATTTTAGGGAGCCTAAATAAAAACATATTGTTGCTTCCAAAATAATATGGGATGCCTCCCCAAATGAAGTCAATAATAGGGAACCCTTTGGTTTCAAAAATTTTCATGCAACTACCTTTAGGTTGGAGAGGTATGCCAAGATGATCTTGGATGAAGGTCATGCCTGGATTGGGTGCATATATAGTCCTCCTATTATTTGGTATCCTTCAGAGGGTTACAAGAGTAATTATGAAATTCGTAAGAAGGAGGAAGAAGTTTCTTTTGAAGAGATAAAAAGTAAGAATGTGTTCAGAAGACCTGGAGAACAGACCTCTCCTCCCTTCAACATCTTTTTTTTACATGTAAAAAAAATTCTTGCATGAGGACATGCAAGAAGGTAAGTTGGGGGGTATGTTGAGTTGAGAAAAAGGTATAAATATCCTCCTGATCACCATGGTTTATGATATAATCTTGATTGACTTTTCCATTAATTAGAAATAATTAGGAAATAAAATGATTAAAATGTCTTCTAGAAATGTTATTAAGTGATATTAGATCATTTCTAAATTTCGGTTTGAATTGTTTTATTTTATTGCATAAATGGACAATTATGGTTAAACTCAAGATATCTGAGAAGATTATGAAGATACATAGACTATTGGAGATCGAAGAAATCATGTGCAAAGCAGTTTTGAGGAAGATTGATTCTCTATTTTGTGATATTTATAAATAGTAAAAGCAATCCTGAGGATCTATCGATCCTCATGATAGCTTAATTTACCCATATTATTATAATATATAGAGGGTAATGAACCATAGAAACTATCCAACAAAATTTATCCAATCATTTGGATCTTTGAATTACTCAGTATAAGAAGTCTATTGTAAATGTTTTACCAGTTATGAAGCTAATGGAATCCTTGAGCATTTTTACCATTTTTGCATACTAAGTTTCTAGCAGCAGTACTTCTGAAGACTGTGGGCCCAGCCAAAAGGATTTACTTTCTCAATTTGTAATCGTATAAATTTGATTTCAGTCCTGTGATTTAAATCTCTTTGCAACAGTTAAGATAAATGCGTGAGTTTGTTGATGATTTTATAAATTGGTTATGCTATTTTACAGAGGATAGATGTTTCATTAGGTTATCAATTATTGTTCCATTTCCCATTTCTGTTAGTTTATTTGTTTGACAGTTCCTCTCATTTTCGCATACAATGTTCCTATATTAAATTTACATTAGTTGTTCCTTTCGCTTAAATTCACAATTGTTGTTCCTTTTGCTTAAATCTGCATTTGCTATTCTTTCATAATTTTACAGTAATTCAATGTCTCTTTTCTAGCAGGTTAAATAGTCATTGATAGATTGATTCATTAAGTATTCTCATAGATTGAATTATTTTTTTCATAGTCAGATGAAACAGATTGATTCATTAAGTGTTTTCGGAGATTAAAATATTGTTTCGGAGATAGGAAATTGATTATTGATAAACTCATATTTTCTTTAGCTACACGATTTTAACCTCTACAACTATCTGCATAGACTTTGATGATATTCTTGAAAGAAAAGACGAATCGTCGAGTTGATAAATTAATGTTAAACTAAGGTTGTTTTTAGGACATATTTAGAGCCCAACAGGTACTTAAAAACAACATTTGATAGTGTCTCACTATGATACCCCATGGGGTGGTCATATTGAGTGAGGATGGCTCCCACATCATAGTCTAAAGCATCTGTCTCAATCTCAAAGGGATGTTGTAGGTCCGGTAATGAAAGTATTGGGGATTTGCACAAACATTGCTTCAAGTCATCAAAGGTTTTTTGTTGGGGCAGGACCCACACAAATGTTTCCTTACACCCTTCTTTACTTGGCTGAGGGCCTGTGCGATATGAGCAAATCCCAACACGAACCTACGATAGAAATTGGCAAGGCCCAAAAAGATTCAAAGCTCAGTGAGTGTGGTTGGGGTTGGTCAGTCATGGATGACCTGGATCTTGGCTAGATCCACATGCACACCATACTGATCAACGATTCAACCTAAGTAATGGACCTTGTCCATGCCGAAGGAGAATTTTTCCAAGTTTTCATATATTTTGTGTTGTCGTAGGGTGTACAAAACCTGTTGAATATACTGCAAGTGTTTCTCCCAAGTCTTTCTGTAGATGAGGATGTCATCGAGATACACCACTAAAACATCACTAGTCAAAGGTCACAGGATATCGTCCATCATCCTCATAAAATTTGTTGGAGAATTTTTCAAACCAAAGGGCATGACCAACCATTCAAAAAGACCTTATTTTGACTTGAAGGCGACATTCCATACATCTGTATGTTCTATTGGTACCTGGTGGTATCCAGACTTGAGATCATTCTTGGTGAAGTATTTGGCCCCCGTGAGCTGATCAAGGAGGTCATAGATTCGGGGAATCAAGTACCGGTTCCAGACAGTGATTTTATTCAAGGCCTGGTAATCAATGCAGAGTCACCAGGTCCCATCTTTCTTTTGTACCAGCATGATTGGGCTCCCACAAGGAAATGAGTTGGGATGGATGTGACCCTTGTGGAGTAGTTATTGGATTTGCTTCTNCAGTGATTTTATTCAAGGCCTGGTAATCAATGCAGAGTCACCAGGTCCCATCTTTCTTTTGCACCAGCATGATTGGGCTCCCACAAGGAAATGAGTTGGGATGGATGTGACCCTTGTGGAGTAGTTATTGGATTTGCTTCTTGACCTCCTTGTTTTCTAATAGAGAGTGGTGATAGACCATCCCATTGGGTAGCGGTGCACCTAGGGTCAAATTGATGGGATGCTTGACCTAGAAGTGTAGAGGTACCCCGGTAAGAGAGGAGAAGATATCTGATTATTCTTCCCCGACCTTATCCACTTGCTTATTTTTTGAGGAAAGATCGATCGTGGAGGTCCTGGATGTGGTTGAGATCTTTCTCTTACTTTGAGAGAGAATCACAAAGAAGACAAATTTTTCGGTCTGAGAGATGACCTTCCTGCATTGCTTGGCAGAGATCAAGGAAATAACACTAGGAGGGACTGCCTCGGGTATCTTGTACAATTTTTTGTTCAAATTAATAATAAAACTATGAGGCCTAGATCCATATACATCATGATGTTTCCATAAATAAGTTTGGACCAAAAGAACATTACAAACTTCGATAGGAGAAACATTACACAATAACTCGTCTTTGAAGGGCTTGATGTCGTACGACAGTCGAAACTGTTGGGTGACATAGAGATTGATTCTTTGGTGGAGCCATCCAATGGTGTAGGGTTGTGAGTGCGATGTTGTCAGCAGGGAAAACCACTTGACTACCTATGTTGAGATGAGGTTATTCTAGCTACTACTATCAATGATGAAGTGCAGCACGGTGCCTTTTACCAACATCTTTGAATAGAAAAGGTGCTCACCTTCTTCTGGATCGTCTGGTTCACTAGCATGGAGCATGGTGGTAGAAACAGTGGCATTGGGTTCTGCATCAATGATCTGTCTTCCCCTTTCTGGTTTTGACTTGGAGTCAGAACCCACATTTGATTCAGAGGATTTCACTTCGGCGACCAATGATTGCTTTGAGCGGAAATCAACAGTGTTATGTTAAGGGCTCTTATGGAAGTCGCACCACCTCCCAGTATCCTTCTTTGTCTTTTCGGTGTCCTTCTTTTCTTGCATCTTGGATTGGTTGTACTTATACCGTCCATATTTTCTATGTCCTTTTTTCTATAATTTGGGGCCACCCTTTCCTAGTTTTTGCTGTGAGGGGTTCCCAGGCTCAAATTGTCGCATTTTTTGTTTGATCTTCTGCTCGATTTTGACGACATATTGATATCCCATGCCCAAAGACGAGATGTCCAAAAATTCCATTTTGGTCTGGACGTATCTATGTAGAGCACCTCTATTCTTGAGCACCATATGTTGCTCAGAATCTTTGATACCTAGCTTGGTGCGTAGGGTATGGAAGATATTTATAAAATATGGCACTGCTTGGTCTCTTTCTTGCCACAGTGTGGTCCATTTGGTATACAAGACATTATAACTTTCGATAGGGTAGTATTGTTCCTTAATAACATCCCTAAAGGATTACTAGGTAGTCATGAATGTAAATAATGAGGGTTCCTCTGTTTCCTTTTTCTCACAGAAAGTTTTCCACCAATCTTTGACATGGGGAACAACTTCGAGGAGCGCAAAATTAAGTTTTTCTCTATTTGAAAAGTTATGGAAAGAAAAATACCCTTCTAGAAGATTCAACCACTTGTCTACAACATCTGTGTCTATCCGACCTTCAAATATAGGAAAATTGAATTTTATTTGTACCTTGAAGGGGGCGGCACCTCCGCTCAAGGAAAATGCGTCGCATGTTGGTAGTTGTCTAAGGATTTGCGCGAAACTATCCATCATCTCCCTCCTTTGTTGCGTGAGGGATTCCTCAAACAAAATTTTGAAAGGATCTCTTGTCCCATCATCTTTATTTTCTTCTGCCATGAGAGGTCGTTTGTGCATGTGAGAGATTGTTTCCTCAAGAGAAACAAGCTCAAGACCCAATTCTTTGTACCTTAACCTCATTGGGGACATGCATTAAGATGACAAGGAGTAGACCACTCTGATACCACTGATCCATATTTTATGAGTAGAATGAAATGAATATAGATTATTAAAAGATGCTTAACATAGAATAACAAAGATACAATAAAATGAATTTTCTATTCAATAAGAAAATATGTTGAAACCATAAAATGCAGCAGAAAACAAGCTTGTTGGAATGGTGGTGGCTTATCTATGAGAAGATATGTGACGGTTGTGTTCATTCACAAGAAGATGATTACAATGAGGCTCTAAAGGCATTTTTATAATAAATAGGAATGTCAAAAACCCTAGACATCCAAAAACCTAACCCTAGGAGATGAAGCACCAAAAGTCATGTGGGCCCCGTTTGGGTAAGTTAGTACATCAACTTCCCAGGGTCCTAAATTTTGCATACGATCTCCCTTTTAGGCGAATGATATCCCATTGGAAAGGTATATCTAAGGACTATGCATTTTGATGTTATATATCAAAGGTCATTTCCGACTTTGGAGATCCCTAAAAACATTGTTTAGGGCCTCAATACGGCCCTGCAAGTCAGGGACATGAAAACTAGGAAAAAAACTGTCAAACTGGAAAACTGCCAAAATGAACCAGTTGGATTAGGTGGGAGGCCATTGATATCCACCTAGATCATAGAAGGTTCATTGCAAGGTTTTCAAGAATATCTCATCCAATCACTTCCTTACAAAGGAAGGGGAAGAAGTTTCAATGGACAACAGAATGAGAAATGAGCTTCCAACAACTGAAGCAGTTGTTAACTAGTTCTCCAATTCTGAAGATTGTTGATCTGAATGAAGATTTTATGGTTTGCATAGATGCATGCAAAGAAGGACTAGGAGGATTCCTTATTCAGAAAGAATATGTGATATGTTCTGAGTCCAGAAAATTGAAAGAGCATGAAAGGCTCTATGCCACTCATGATTTTGAGTTGGCGGCCATAGTGCACGTCTTGAAGAAGTGGAGGCACTACCTCATGAGAAATACGTTTGAGTTGAGGACAGACCATAATGGTTTGAAGTATTTGTTTGATCAGCCTACTTTGAATGCTAGGCAGAGTAGACGGTTGGAATTCCTCTGTGAATATGACTTTGATATCAAGCACATCAAAGGAAAGGAGAACAAAGTGGTTGATGCACTTAGAAGGAGAGTGCATGAACTACATCCTACATTTATTAGCATGTATTAGACAGATCTTAAAGGAATAAATTTTTAGGCTGCAAAAGTTGATTTGCAATACATGGAATTAGTAACTAAATTGCAGCAAGGTAAAATGCAGCAGAAAGATGAAGATTACGAACTAGGAATTGATGGAATTCTCTTGTACATAAACAAAGTTTATGTACCCAGTTCTCACGAATTGAGGAGTATGATTTTAAAAGAGATGCCTTATGTTGGGCACCCTGGATATCAAAAAACAGTTTCAACAGTCAATAGCCAATATTATTGGTCAGGCATGAAGAAATAAATTGTAGAATACATCACCAGATGTATGGAGTGTAAAAGGGTCAAAGCTAAGCATAGACACCCAGCTAGGTTGCTACAACCATTACCCATTCCTCAGTGGAAGTGGGAAGTGGTGAAAATGGATTTCATCATAGGATTTCCCAGAACATGCAAGAAGGATGATGCAATCATGGTGGTAGTGGACAAGCTTACTAAAGCTGCCCATTTCATTCCTATGAAGGTTACTCACAAGGCAATGAATATTGTTGATATTTATATGAGAGAATTAGCACGATTGCATGGTATTCCCAAGACAATTGTTTCTGACAGAGACCCAAAATTTACCTCAAAGTTTTGGTGAGTATTATTCAAGGGGTTCAGAATGAACCTGAACTTTAGCACAATGTATCATCTTGAGTTTGAAGGACAAACATAAAGAGTAAATCAAGTGATAGAAGATATGTTAAGAATGTATGTGATGGACAAAACATCTAGATGGGAAGACTACCTACACTTGGTAGATTTTGCTTACAACAATGGGTATCAAGCATCAGTGAAGATGAGCTCATTTGAAGCACTTTATGGTAGAAAGTGCAACACCCCATTAAGTTGGAACAACCTAGTTGATAAATAAGTGTTTGGGCTAGAGTTGCTCAAGGAAATGGAAGAGAAAACGTTGCAGATTAAGCAGAATTTGAAGGCTTCCCAAGACAAGAAGAAAATCTATTCTGACAAGGGAAAAACCCATAGGGAGTTTAAAGTGGGTGATCATGTTTTCTTGAAGGTGAAAGCCAACAAAAGTTCCCCAAAGCTGGGAAACTGTTCCAAGTTGACAGCCATATATTGTGGGCCATTTGAAATCCTAGAAAGGATTGGACCAGTATCTTATATGCTTGCATTTCCTGCATGCATGACTATTCATAACGTATTTCATGTCTCATTTCTCAAGATGTATATACCTGATGATAATCATGTGATTGTTTGGAATGTGATTCGGGTGGAGCAAGAAGGCGCTATACAGGTACACCATATGCGCATACTAGATCGAAAGAACAAGAAACTTTGGAATCGATCCATAAGGCTAGTAAAGGTCTAGTGGACCTAGTACGGTCCTGAGGACACAATGTGGGAGAATGAAGATGCTATGCGGGAAAAATACCCGTATATTTTTTAAGATTTTGAAAATCGTGTTGATGTTGTATAAATAAGTTGCTCCAAGGACAATGCAGAAATAAGGGGAGGGGATTGTAATACCCCAAGGCCGATCCCCAGTTGAAATTATGAATGTAATGATGTTTATAGTCTAGTGAGCCAAGTAATTATAAGCTGATAGGCCTATGCGTTTATTAGGCCAGAGAACCTAGAGGCTAAGGCCAGTGGGCTTGATTTTGTATATGTAATTATGTAGATCGTAAATAAAAAAAAATACATCGTTGTGTGTAGATTGAACACAAAGAAAGACTTATGGGGGACTAAGCTCCACTAGGATGGGTAAGGGAAGGGGGTTGGGAGGCTAGAATGAGGGGCTAAGATTAAGAGCTTAAGTCCAATAGAATAATATATTATTATTATTCTAAATTATTTGAGTGGGATATGAATATATCCTAAGTTACGTTGGAAAAAGGGGTATGACTTACAAATGGAGAGGAACGTGCTTCATGAGGGCCATGTGTCAGCTCAGGAACATGAAATATAAGTGAGAATTCATATTGTTTTGGGATCTTCTCTTGGCCATTTTTTCACCAGCGCACACAACAAGCACGAGTATCCCTGGTACACCTTGTTGAATTCTTGAACCACACCGAACCTCTACAAAAAACCTAAATTGAAACCCTTGCTACACCTGTACCCTGTGGTTTTCCTGTGTATTATTTAGTCATTACTGTTCCCAAGTACAATTTTTGTTGCTGCCATCATTGTGCCCATGTGTGGAGGAGAGGGAGTGAAGAAGCGGGTTGTCAGGCCCGTGGATAGAAGAAGCAGGTTGTCAGGCATGTGAGAAACTCTCTCTAGGTGAGAGAATGTTTTGAGAAAGTGAGTTCTCCTGGAGGGAGTCCAGTAGCAGCCACAGAGCTCTGAGAATTCTTGATCCGACATATTGTTGAAGCCCAAGGAAAGGGAGGTGTAGTAGCCAATGGACTGTTGGACAGTGAAGGTGTACAATCCTGGGGTGGGACAAGCATGTGGGGAATGAGAGTCTTTGAGTTGTGGGTGTAAGTGGCTCCTTGGAGAAAATCCTTCCTGTTGTACTGTGCAACTTCATGTTGTCCTTGCCTAGACTACAAATCCCTTGCCCAGTGGAGTTTAGTCCTAGCTCAAGGGTGACCCACTATTGAGAGTGATGAGCAATGTGGTCTAAGGCTAGTAGGTTTGTGGAAGGTCTTCACGTAGTTGGTGTACTTCAATTAAAAGATAAGTACCAATTCTCTATTCATTTTATGTTGTGTATTTGTGTTATAATTGATGAATAATGCCTATATATATGTTGCATATATGTGTTAATGTTTCTTCTACATGAACAGGTGTATGAGCAGAGTATTGTTGTTTGTTTAATTGCATTAGATGTGTGTGTGTGTGCGTGTGTGTGTGTGTGTGTGTGTGTGTGTGTGTGTGTGTGTGTGTGTGTGTGAATATAAGATGTTATCTCTATTTATTTCCTATTAAGTTTTATATGTGAATATTTCCACAAGATAAGTATGTCTCAGTGATGTTTCCCGGCCTGGGTGGCCAGGGATGTCACAAATTGGTATTAGAGCGAAAAGTATGTTTGTGGAGTGATGTTTCCTGACCTCTTGGTGGTTGGGGACATCACAATGACAATTCTAGAGACACTATAAAAGGGTTTTTGTCAAACAATATTGCATCTTCTCAACAATTGTTTTTTCAGTTAGTATCAATAATTTAATTATCAAGTGATTAGTCAATAAAGGGTTATTTCCTTGGCTAGTATTATGTATATTTGTAAGTGTTTTAATATTTTTGGCCGAAGTACTGAACATTGAAGAGAAAAATTTCTCCTCTAAACCTTTAACATTTTCAAAATTTAAAATAAAAAACTATCACTTAAATTTTTTAAACAAAATTTAACAAAAATTCATATAGTACCTATATTTCCTTATCACCATTTTAACATAAATACAATACATATGATTTTTTAGACACATAATTCAACTAAAAATAAACAAATTTATTTTCATGTCCTTCACTCAGGAATATTCCATACTCGTGTAGTTTGACTCAACAAAAAGTTGTCATTCCTTTAGGTTTTCTATGGTTGCAGTATTCAACCATGTTCATACATAATGGGGTTTCACCTTTGATCTCATTGCAACAATAATAAGTGATGGAGAAAGAGCTCGATAAAGTATATTTTATGAAGGAATAAAGTGTACTCATATCCCCATCCCCATGGTGAGCTCCGTCTCTTAAAGAGCTAGCTAAACTAGCCTAGCCTAATTGATAGAAATGACTTTGAAGGTAGATGCCTCACTTGAGAGCACTCTCTGTTATAATACAAATGGGAAGGATATATAAGTTACAAGAAATAGTTCTAACAATTTATTTCTTCATATAACAATGCACATGATAACTATGCAATAATTAAAAATACAAAAACCATCAAATTGTTTAGTAGGACATAAAACCTAACCAAGAACATAACTAAAAGGAAGGGAAAGGAGGGAGATACCTCAGTGCATAAATGACAATATTAGGTCAATTATTGATATTATATGACATCTATCAACAAGGCACTCAAGGGTACTTGGCACCTGTATGGTAAAAGTAAGTGAATCCTAATCCCACCTAGCCCTTGGTTGATTTATTAGGTATTTCATTGAGGTGCTAGAACTCTCCTTTTCGATATTTCAGGTTCTCAAACTATCCTTCTAGACAACAAAAAATGACAAGAGATTTCAAGTTTTGTATAATGGTGGATTTCCTTGAAAATATATTTTATTTTCAAATTCATGAATACAAAGAAATAACAACCAGAATTGTAGAGATGATTTTTTTTTTTCGACAAGTAGTTGATAAGGGGGCAGGATAATTTTTTTGTTTCCCATCACCCTCATTTATCTACCATATCTATCCTCAGGATCAATAGTTTCATCCTCTTAGAAGATCTTTGAAAAATTGCGAATGATGTGATTGAATTCTATGTTGTGGTTTCTTAGAAAGATGATGTAGTAGCATCCTACCTCCAAAATTAATCATGTTTGGCTAGGCCTATGTGGTCTTGATTTTACCAAGAGAGTGGTTTCATAAAGCATGAATTATTGTAATTTCTATGTCAATTGAGTTATAGAAGTCTCATATGAGATAGGGTTTTTTGAGTTGAGTTTATTTGTAATTGAATATGCCTTGGTTTAGAAAATCTTGAAGGAATGGAGACCTAGAACATAGGGATGGTTGAGTATATTGTGGATATGAGAGATCCTAGGGATTATTGTAGATTTTAGAGACTATGTTTAGGGTCTGAAACTGATCGAATAGTTCATGCATTTCCCTTTATAATTGGTAACCCTACAAGAAACAAAGGGAAGGAGAGAGAAAGGATATAGAGGCCGAGTGAAACAAAAGGCCAAGAGGAAGGCCAAAGTAATGTAAACTAGGCTAGAGAGGTGAGAAGGCCTTGTACAATTAATAGATAGATTAATTAATATAATTGTCTCTTTGTTTGATGGGATCTTTGTGTAAATGTGAAATCAAGCATCTTCCATTGAATCAATATTTGTGATTGTAGTCTAGATTGGACTCAACTAAACTATGTGTGTGCAAGGGTGACAGGTGTGATAAAAAAGGAGAAGGCATCAGACCAAATTTCTCAAGGAATGAGCTAGAAACCCTCTTTACCAGTCAGGAGTGACAAGGACCATTGATCATTGATCAAATGCAGAGATCAACGATTCCCATTTTTCATTGAAGAATAGAGACAGGTAATTGTGTAGAGAAGGTGGAGCTAGATATGAGCCATCAGATCTTAATCAAGGTCCATATTGACCATAAATCCTTATCGGATCGGGAGCATGCAATATAGTTTAAGTGGAAAGACTCCAACAGTCTGATGTATGATGGACGATACAAGCCAATATATTAACTTGTAATTGAATCGACCAACAACCATCAAATTGACCGCAAACAAGAGGACTTAAGCAAAGAGAGTAGTCCAATAGTCTAGGGTTGGTACACATTAGTACATGTGTACATTAAATAAAAAAGTGACATGTGGCCCATTAAGTAATTGACATGTGTCTTGTTCCATTTGGCTAATGGCACGTGCAAAAGTCGTGAAATAAGGTGACACATGGAAACCTAGTCAACAAGTCCATGTGGCAGAGTGCCACATCACACCAGATCAGGGTGTTGTTAATATGTTGTGGGTGGAACTCTGGCGATCCTATAGTCGGTGCCAATATACATCATCCTGATGTATGCCACCCATTTGGAAGGTGAAGTGAGGTGTAATCGCAAGGACAATCCAATCATCCATTTGAGAACTTGATCAATGGTCTACGTTGATCACAGATTGCAGAGCTTCCCACATGTTAATTCATTAGATCAGAACCCTAGTAAGTTGAGTTTGAGAAATGAAAAGTCCAGGGGTATGACATTCTGGTAAAACCATAGTTTCTAGTGTTTGGTCACAGGAGGTAAGGAAAATGGGTTAGCACCAAAGTGGGAGTGCATAATTGAATAAACATTAGGTCACAACCCATGGTCATGTGGACAGATAAAGCACCGTAAGTTCACATGTGAGAACAAAGAGTCAAAACTCTGTTAAATAAGTTTTGTGCCTGCACAATTAAAAAGTTGAGGACAACTTGAGAGAATTGAGTTGTGTAGATTTATTCTGCACCTGTGGGTACTGAGATCCCTTAGGTGGTATTCATCATTTGGTATTAGAGATAATTCAAAATATATTTGTAAAGTAAATTGACCATTGCAGAAGGAGGATTATGGATATCACTACATAGAGGATACATTGTTGAGACAAAGTTCAGTAGAAGGAAGCATGAGTAGATTATGAAGACAGACAGAAAAAGGAATTGGATATGTAATTCCTTAGTGGGTTACTGTAGAAGCATTGGACATGAAGTTTTCCATTAAAGTGTATTAAATGTGGAGAATAAGATCTCATGGATAGATCTTATAGGTAATGGTTGGTATTTTAAAATTTATCTCTGGTTATGAATAATTGTGAATGCAAGTGGCAAAGAAGGATTGGTAGCAACCAACAACCAATAGAGTTGTGATAGAAAAAAAGAGCTCTCAAGTAGAGGAATTGATGGCATAACCTTGCAACAGAGGATTTTTTGGATACTTCCAGCTGGAGATTGAAAGTAAGGAGAACAAGAGGATTTTCCATAGACAGTGTGAGAAAACGTGTATAAGCCAGAGGAGAGAAGAGGAGTGCTCAGAGGGTTCCAATGGAGAGAACCAATAAATACCAAAAGGACATAGATCAGAGGAATATTGGTAAGGTATTAGGTAGAAAGTAGAGGAGAATTATATAGAGGCTTGATGCAACTCACAATGGACTAGGATAAGCTCACAACTGGAGGAAATGAAAATGACTATCCATGGTCATTATATAAATTTAGGAAGAAGCCACAATATAGGGAAGGAAGGTGAAAAAGAAAATGGCATAAAGAGAATGAGTCAAGAGGAGATTGATAGATAATTGGTTGAGTTAAGAATACAACTTAGTTACATTAGAAAACTACTACAAAAGAGGATTGAGGAAAACTAGAGACAATGATCCGAAATCGGATCCAGAAGCCTGACAGGGCTTGAAAAATGCTCAAAAATAAAAGTTCTCAAAATGTGATGAAACCTATGCCATTGCATCCGTCTCATCTTCCTGATTCCGGTGGTATATTTACTTTGTCAAACGGGCTCCGTATGCGAAAGTTATCACGTTCTGATCGGAAGCCCAAACAGGTAAAAGTCAAAGGTCAATTGGTCAAAAAGTCATGTTGATGACATCAGCATGCTGACTGTGCAAGAGATGATGTGGCACTCTATGGATGGTTTTGATTGGGCAGGTTCACTGACAAGGTATACATGTGGCAGGCAACTAGTTCAGTCAATGGTTGACAAGTGGCATTTGTCCGTCGAATGGGAAAGTGCCACGTGGCCCAGTCATGGGCAGCCACGTGGCACCCAGTCATCAGTCAAAGTGGTAGGTTTCAAAAGTTTTGGGGTCCATGGGTTTTGAACCCATGACCAACCACTAAGTCTAAGTGCCTTCACAATATTCCTATAACCAATGCGCCAAATTATTGCTTATGATATAAAACCTATAATATGAAATATATTGCATGGTATGTGCGCATAAAGGAGGGGGCTAGGGGCTAAGCCCCAGCCCGTGGTCTATCCACCTGCATGTGATCAACAACCAAGAGGGCACGAGTGCCACTACCTATTGGGCACATTTTTCTTAGGGCACAGTTCTCCCATGCACCATGTGTCCGTATGATGGGGGGCTTATCCTTTCAAAAGCGCGCAATTGGGATGTGGCCACATGGAGCCTCACACGACCGTGAATAAGGGGTGCATGCATAGCAGAAGGGGGATTATGCCCAATTTTAACCATATTATAACTATAAAGTGGGTTTATAACTATATTTTGGTTTTTAATTGTAATTAAACCTATTTTTAATGGTTTTTATCCATTTTTGGGAGTTATTGGGTAGTTTTGGAGCCTAAATTCTTGGAGGAAGTTGGAGATGAGAAACCAACTTCCTAGCTATATAACCCAGGCCTATTTGAGGCCAGAGTAGAGAATTGGAGGGCATTCAGAGCAGAATTATGCTGAGGAGAAGCCAAGCCAAAGCCATTTTGAGGTAGAGAAGCTTTTGAGGAGGAGACGTTGTCAGACCATTTCTGGGAGCTCTGGACGTCCGTTTTGCGTGCCATTTTCTTTGCATGGTTCTATAGATCTGGAAGAACATGACCAAATCATTCTTGTAGCCATTTGGCATTTCAGCGATGTACTTTTGAGATTTTGAGCATAAATAAAGAATCCTCCCCCATAGAGAAAAAGGCCCAGAGACGTAGGCAAAGTTGTGCCGAACTCCGTTATCAATCTGTGTGTTATGGTTTGCTGTCTATTATTTCATTTCAGATTTACATATATGTATATGGTTGTCATAATTCCTCTTCTTTCCTCATTATTTCACTAAGTTTCTCAAATGGTTAATTAACGCATGCAAAATTAAAACTCAACCATAGTCATTAAAAGATCCGGTGGATCAAGTGGTATCAGAGCTAGTTGACGTTTGGATTTGAGTTTTTCATGTTAACCAGGGAAAATCTACAGCATGGTGAAGGCGAGCTTGTTGCAGAGAATCCATTCATTGGATTGAGAAAAAGAGCTTCTCACAACGAGAAGATGGCATCGGAAGAAGGGATTTCTCAAGATGAGAAAGAGTTCCGGAAAACATTCCATGCCATGTCGGAGATGGTGAAAGTCTTGTACAAAGATTACTTGGAATGGAAGCGACCATTTTTGGGTGATTCTTCAAAGGGAAGAAGTGAAGAGGAAGAGGACCATCCTCAGATTCCTCCTTCACCTCCATCGACACCTCCTTCTTCTCCTTCTGCTTCTTCAAGTTCAAGTTCTAAATCTAGTGGAAAGAAAAATGTTCATAAGAATAAACATGAAATGCCATTGTTATAACTTGATGTATAATTTGAGTTGCCCATATATGATGGTGAGGTAAATGCGGAAAAACTTGATAACTGGATCAGGAAGATGGAGGTATACTGCAGTGTGCAATAGATCAAGGATGAGGCCACACAAATCAAGTTGGCATCTTTGAGGCTTGCGGGTACAGCTCTTATCTGGTGGCAAAGCAAGCTGCAAAAAGGAACACAAAATGTGGGTAATGTAATTCCATCATGGAAGGATTTCATTTCTGCACTTAGGAAACAATTCTATCCTTTGGGTTATAAAGAAAAAGCACTAATTGAATGGCAATCTTTAAAACTAAGAAAAGGACAAACATTGCAAGAATACACCAATGGATTTCAAAAAATGGCATTAATGTTAGATATCCCTTTGCAAACACAAGAAACCCTTATGAAGTATATAGGAGGTTTACCTGCGCATATTAGAAACATTGTTTTCATGTTTGGACCCACTAACCTTGATGAGGTTTCTGTTCAAGCTACGTATATTGAAGCAGGGAAAGCAGGTGTGTCAGGG
>JASDQU010738771.1:410800-423632 GCA_032191745.1 Picea mariana
TTATGCCCAATTTTAACCATATTATAACTATAAAGTGGGTTTATAACTATATTTTGGTTTTTAATTGTAATTAAACCTATTTTTAATGGTTTTTATCCATTTTTGGGAGTTATTGGGTAGTTTTGGAGCCTAAATTCTTGGAGGAAGTTGGAGATGAGAAACCAACTTCCCAGCTATATAACCCAGGCCTGTTTGAGGCCAGAGCAGAGCATTGGAGGGAATTCATAGCAGAATTATGCTGAGGAGAAGCCAAGCCAAAGCCATTTTGAGGCAGAGAAGCTTTTGAGAAGGAGACGCTGTCGGACCATTTCTAGGAGCTCCGGACGTCCGTTTTGCGTGCTGTTTTCTTTGCATGGTTCTAGAGATCTGGAAGAACATGACCAGATCAGTCTTGTATCTATTTGGCATTGCAGTGATGTACTTTTGATATTTTGAGCAGAAATAAAGAAGCCTCCCCCACAGAGAAAAAGGCCCGGAGACGTAGGCAAAGTTGTGCCGAACTCTGTTATCAATTTGCATGTTATGGTTTTCTGTCTATTATTTCATTTCAGATCTGCATATATGTATATGGCTTTCATAATTCCTCTTCTTTCCTCATTCTTTCACTAAGTTTCTCAAATGGTTAATTAACGCATGCAAAATTAAAACTCAACCATAGTCATTAAAAGATCCGGTGGATCAGACAAGGATGGAATCCAAAGAAAAGATTCAAGTGGCTTGTGATGCAATTATTTGCAAGGAAGATGAGGAAAATATTGAGGGGATTGAAGTGGAGGATGAGTGCTTGGATGAAGAAGGAGAAAATTAGAGGATCTGATTTCAGATAGAGACCACTTGCAGAGGAAGGAGTTCACTTATGTGAAATAGAGAAAGGACCATTCCTTGATGAGGATGATGAGAAAGTAGAGATGCCTGTTGAGAGTCTCATGGGATATGTGGAGAGTTCAGATCAACATGAGGATGTGCTAACAAAGGAAGCAAATGAGGCTAAGGATCCTTCTGTTTTTAAATTTGAAATTTTTTGTATGTTTGCAAGTATTGGAGAAAGAGAAGGTAGACATATTCATAATTATGTCATAGAGGAGGAGACAACATTGTCTTATAAAGGTGATCAATACATAAGTCACTTTTTATTAAGTGATGGAGAGATGGAGGAGAAGTTGTAGGATCTTGTTGTTGCAAAGAACAAAGAATAATTTGAAGAACAACACTCTAATATAGTGTTTACTAATTTTGAGGAAGAATTGAATATGATAGAGGACCAGTTGATCAATCCAAGAAGAAGACTTCATAAATAAGAAAACGAATCATGAATATATAATTCAGTTTTATACATAGGAGTTGAAGTTTGCAGTAGTATGTACCATATAGAGGACATAATGGACATGGATATTGAAGAAATGGGGATGTTTATGGTGAATATTTCTAAGAGAAGACATGTTAAAGAAAGGAATATTTATATCAATAGAGGAAATGGACAGTTATAGGAAGCAACAATGCAACAAGATAGCAAGGCAAGTAAGAAACAACATAATGTATCAAATCCAAGAGGAATTTAGTGATGGAAATCATGATCAGGAGATCATGAACAATTTTTTTTCTTTGGGAATATGATGTAGGAGAATCCTACCTCCAAAATAAAGCATGTTTGACTAAGCCTAGGTGGTATTGCATTTACGAAGGGAGTGGGTTCCCTAAGCATGAATTATTGTAATTTCTATGTCAATTGATTTCTTGAAGTCTCGTATGAGATAGATTTTGTTGATTTGAGTTTATTTGTAATTGAATATTCCTTGGTTTAACATATATCGAAGGATTGGAGAACTAGAACCTAGGGATGGTTGAGGATATTGTGGATCTGATAGATCCTAGGGATTATTGCAGATTTTAGAGACTATGTATAGGGTCTGAAACTGATTGAACAGTTCAGAAATTTCTGTTTATAATTGTTAAGCCTATGGGAAGAAAAGGGAAGGTGATACAAGAGGATCTTGGTGGCCACTGACCTTGTCCAACTATATTAAAACATTTTTTTGGCAACTTACTAGTTTTAGCATTTTTTCAATTCCTAAACTTTCGGGGCCATTTTGAGGGCCTAAACGATGCATTTTCACGATAAGAAACCTCAATTATAGCCAAAGGACTTGATTGATCCCCCTGAATGAATATCCTCGTCAATACCTTTCCAACAAGCTATTTTGTGCTCAAAGCAGAGATCATATGAAAAAGTTACGACCTCGGGAAGTTGATGCACTAACTTACCCTAACAGGGCCCACATGACTTTTGGCGCTTCATCTCCTAGGGTTAGGTTTTAGGATGTCTAGGGTTTTGGAATTCTTGTTTATTGTAAAAATGCCTTCACAACCTCATTGTAATCATCTTCTTGAGAATGAGCATAGTCGTCACTTCTCTTCTCAAAGATAAGTTTCCACCATTCTAGCAAGCTTGTTTCGGTCTGTGTTTTATAGTTTTCAACATATTTATTATTTAATAGAAGCCAAGTTTTATTGTATATCTATTATTGTTCACTATGTCTCTCTGTTAATATTTTGAATCTGTGGATTTACTTTGTTCCACTCATAAATATGTATTAGTGGTATCAGAGAAGTATGCTCCTTGTCATTATTTTTAATGCATGTCCCCGATGAGGTCAGGGTATAGATAGTTAGGTCTCGATCTTGTTTCTCTTGAGGAAAACTACTCTCGCACGTCCAAGAAACCATCCATGGTGGTCAAAATTAAAGATGAAGGGACAGGATATCCTTTCAAAATGTTTCTTGAGGAATCCCTTGAGCGATAGAGGAATGAGATGATGGATAGATTTTCACAAATCCTTCGATAGCTGCCGAGAAGTGATGCATCTACCTCAAGCAGAGGTGCCACCCCCTTCAAGGTACAAATAAATTTTGATGTTCCTATATTTTAAGTTAAAATATATGCCAATGTCGTAGATAAATGGTCAAACCTTCTAGAAGGGTATTTTTCTATCCACAACTTTTTTGATAGAGAAAACATTACATTTTCACTCCTCAAGGCCGTCCCCCATGTCAAATATTGGTGGGAGACTTTATGTGAGAAAAAGGAAATAGAGGGATCCAAATTATTTGCATTTTCACCCATTTGGGGTTCCTTCAGGCATGTTATTAAGGAACTATACTACCCTGTTGGAAGTTATGATGACTTGTATACAATATGGACCATACTGCAGGAGGAAAGAGATCAAACAATGCCAGAGTTCACAAATTTCTTCCATACCTTGTGCACCAAGCTAGGTATCAAATATTTTGAGTGACATACGGTTCCCAAGTATCATGGTAGTATGCATAGATACATCCAGATAGAAATTGAGTTTTTGGGAATCTCATCCTTGGGTGCAGTCTATCGATATGTTGTCAAAATCGAGCAGAAGATGAAACAAAAGATGTGGTTGTTTGGGTCTGGGAACCCCTCACAACAGAAGCATGGAAAGGGTAGCCCCAAATCAAAGAAAAAAGGACAGATAAAATATGGGAAACCTCAGGAAAACCAATCCAAGCCCCAAGAAAATAAGGACAATGGGAAGACGAAGAAAGATATTGAGAAGTGGTGCGACTTCCATAAGAGCCCCTGGCATAAAAGTATTGATTGTTGCTCAAAATAGTCATTGGTGGATGAGGTAAAAGCCTTTGAATCAGATGTGGGTTCTGAATATGAGTCAGAACTAGAAAAGGGGAGACATATCGTTGATGTGGAATCCATTGCCAACGTTACTACCACCAAGATCCATCCTGGTGAACTTGATGATTTGGAGGAATGTGAGCACCTCTTTCATTCACATATGTGCATAAAAGGCACTTCACTGCACTTCATCGATGATAGAGGTATCTAGAAGAACCTCATATCATCATAGGTCATCAAGAGGATAGCCATTCTGACAATGCCTCACCCACAACCCTACACCATCGGATGGATCCTTCAAGGAAGCGATCTTCACGTCAGCCAATGGTGTTGTTTTTAATATGACATCAAGCCATTCAAAGATGAGGTATTGTGTGATGTTGCTCCCCTTGAATTTTGTGATGTTCTTTTGGGCCAACCTTATTTGTGGAAATTCCATTTCGTATACAAGTCTAGGCCTTGTAGTGTTATTATTACTTTGAATGGGAAATTGTACATGATACCCAAGCTAGTCCCACCTAGTGTTATTTCCTTGATATCTTCCAAGCAATGCAAGAAGGTCATTTCTCAAATCGGGAAGTTTTTCTTCTTCATGTTTCTCTCTCACAGTGAGCGAAAGGTTGTAGCCATATCCATGGCCTTTGTGGCTGACCTCTCCATGTAGTAGAAGAAAGTGGATAAGTTCGTGGAAGAATACAAATACATCTTCTCATCAACTACTGGGGTACTGTTATGAAGAAAATCTCTCTATGGCTAGGGGAAAACCACAACATATGAAAAATGACTGCAGAAATCAACTATATTCTCAAGTATGCTATATAAACAAATATGCTAGCAAGACAAGATAAAAGTCCTACCTTGTCCAGATGTTCGATGAAGTCCACCGTTGAGCACTTGACCCTAAGCAATATACCTACAACTAGTCCTCAACAACCAAGCAAAGAAAGAATATGGTGATAATATATGATGTTAGCACGTTCAATAGCATAATCCATTAACATTCATAACAAATACACCCATGGAATAATAATTCAAATATTTGCAAGATATCAATTGGACGAGAAGAGAGTATTTTTATTAAGATATGATTAGCAGAAGTGAATAAGTTACAGACTTATGTGTCAGCACGGTTCAGAATCGATAAACTAAGTTCCTTCTAGCTAGGCCCCCACCACTTCAGTCCTCCAGCAAAGGCAAGCTCATGTAAGAGAGACAATGGAGTTCTCAGTCAATAAAGGAAGAGCTTGGGGGTTGAACACTGTGTTCAGAGTTAAAGGATAAAGGGATGCAAACTCAATGGAGTGAACAATTCCTCCAGAGTAACTTTGCTCTCATAGTTGAATTCTTTCTCCTCTTTTCCATAGCTCAGAATTGGCCCATTTATATTATTCAAGTGGAACTGAAGGGCCRAGTTGGAACTTTTCTAGTATATGGAAGGCCAAGGATCATTGATCTCTTGTCGTGACATGGAAACCCAACACCATTTTTCAATTATGGGCACATTTCCTAATGTACATGGGTTGTAGTGGTGCAACCTTCATATACGCATGTTGTATAGTAGGTAAGCTACGTATATGTGGAAAAAATGTATTTTTAGTTTTGGGATTTGCAAAAAGGGATTAAAATTATACATGGGGAAATGGAAAAGGGAATTTTGTGCAACATTTCATGGGGTGAGGAAAATATTTCTATAACAGATGCCCCCTAATGTGTGAGGTCAGAGGAGTATCTGGGATGGCCGAAATACATTATAAAAACTCAGAAGTGGAGTGATGGGGAACCAACTGGATGAACTAGTTTCTCATTACATTCTGCACTAACTTTTCATACATCGCTGCCAATTTGAATTACACTGCAGATCCATGTGAAAATATACCAAAAAACTGTCTGTGGCCATGAATAGGCAAATACAAATGTGGTTACATGCCAAAGGCTTTCATAGTCATGAACAAGGCCTAGTAGAACCAATCTCAAAATCAATCTGAAGATATCTATATACAATGGGGTAAAATCAGATCTCCCATGATCATTGAAGTCATATAGGTATTGGTCCAATGAAAAGGAAGAAACAACTCAGGAAAGTTGTGGCCACATATTGATGTCTTCAAGTATTCTACACAAACCGCCAAAGGTGTAAGTCTACATCATGTGAATAAAGGAGTTGAGGTAGAACACAATGAGACTTCATTTGATTATTGGTCATTGAGGTATATTGTTAACAAATGTGAGACAACCTACCGATGATGAAAGTAGGTATCAAGGCACCAAGTACATTGTTACAAGCATGAATAAAGGAGTCGGGGTTGAACACTTGAAGAATCCATTGATCAAGAGACATTGATGTATTCCCAATTGTCGATGGCAAGAGAACCTTCCACTAATGATTGTAAGCCTCAAGGTACTCATAGGACTCTAGGTATCATTTCCATAATAGATGAGATGAATTTGATGGAAGGAGACCAGTTGAAAGGAGAGCATTAAGGCATCTCTCATCATTCAACATGAGGTACAAAGCATGAGCTTCATGATTTGTAGGAAATTGGACGAAGAACATGTTCAGAAACCAACAACCCTGTGCATCTTTCACATGTGGAAATTGCAAGACATACACAAAAAAGACCCTCTAAATAGAATCCAATGAGGAAATCTTATGACAAAGTCTAGGAAACCAACAATAAGGCAAATGGCATCCAAGACACTACAAAAATCCCAATGTGTGAATAGATGTCTTGTCGTTGAACACAAGGGAAACCACCCAGTCAATGACCAATGATGAAATGTCGATTGGTGGGTTCAAGGTTACCTACCAATGAGGAAAGTAGGACCATGGTGGGTAATAGGATTACAACATCATGTGATTTTGAGACAAACTGATGGTATGGACAGCATGCAAAGTCAAGAGTTTTGAGGAATGGCTGACACAGGTTGATAGACATCCTTTGAACAAGAGCATGAGACATATGGAAGACTCCGACAACATAGACTCAATGATGAAATCATGAGATGTAGGAGGCATCAATCAAGTTCTCCATAGGGACTGGAAGAGTAACCAGTTGGGGGAGAAAACTCTCTATAATGAGCTTAGCTTCCTAAGGCCATGCTAAACCCAAAATTATGATGACAAGTGGACTCAATAACTTTGTGCTCTTGTTCAAAGGCAACACGATTGCTGCCAATATAAGATAATACTCCCTTCCCGCCCATCTTTTTTTGTTTTTTCATAGTCAAATGAATGTTATGATACAGAGAAGAAAATGAATGTTGCAAGTAAGAAAAACTAATTCCATTAGTGGAACATACCTATTCTCAATGCAAGGAGGTGCATGCGGGATATGGACACTTGGGGGAATGTTCCCTCCTAGGTATAGGGTGTCAAATTGAGAAGGATATAAATGAGGCTCTGCTTGGTTGAGGATGCAAAAATATTGAGGGAAATAGTTTATAACGCAAAGAGAGAACTGGCTATAGGCTCAATACTACATGCAAGGGCATGAGATGCAATCACAACTTGATGCCAAAAGATGTCCTTTTTCATAATCTTAGTCTACTTGGTTTGAAAAAGGGATAAACATGTACCAAATAGACGTCCTTTCAAATCCAATTTACGCGTGTGAAAGAGACAAGTTCACTCGGCAATCTTTTAACTTTTTGTAAATGAGTTGGAAAATAGCTTAACTAAGACTCACGACCTTTCAAGTCCAATTTAACGAGTATGAAAGGGATGGATTCACTCGAAAATATTTTCATTTTTTAGACGAGTTTTAAAAGAGCTTAAATCAGACTCGCTTGGGATTTTCTATGCGGAAAGTCACAAGGGAGGCCAAGGCTCCTGTTTTGGACTTCTGTAGAATGTCAGTATCTTATGAATAGCTGACACAAGCTTGGGAAAAGAAAAATCTCTCAAAGTCAAGGAGGATTAAGTGCCATCAGAGGTTATTGTCTCCGTGATATATCATATAATGTCTCTTACTTGAAAGGACATAGGCAGAGGCATTGGATACCCCATGAGACCATCCCAATCAAAGGGAACCTCTCTAGGACTTGAAGGGAGAGTAATCGGGGAGAGTAAAACTCTCTCTTGTTCAGAAGGTACAATATTAGAAATACTAATGACATGGCTGAAGGATGAATCATCCTCCAAAAGTAGAGTTCGATTAACCAAAGATTTCACTAGTACAACCAATTCTTCAACTCCAGGTTGAATAGGACGTGTGATAGTTGTAGGAAAATCTACCTGCGGACAAGTAGATCGACCTCTAGGGCTTGACCTTAACCCTAGACAGAAAAATGCTTAACGTGGACACCGAATTTCCTTCAAATCTATCTAAACTAACACATGAGAAGGAAGGATGATAGAAGTACCTTTTTATCGACATTTGTCCCTGCATGCTCCGAGTTACGCTCCAATCCTTTTACTCCTCGCTGAATTCTGCGGAGAAAGAAAGATACGACTACTTCCTACTCTATTGATATTAGCTTGAAAATAGATCTACCATTAAATGATAAGTTCATGTAGCATCAGACGCAAACTAGAAAGAAACAGGCCAAGCGTGTCATATTAATGAGAATAACGACAGCAGTACTTACAATCGTAGATGCGAATGCGACAGCTTCGTCAAGTCCTCTTCGTCTAACCCTTGCTTGAAAGATCCATGACCTGGATAATAGTAGCTTCACTGATCAATCTCCTTTGGCTGACTGTAAGTTTCCTCCAAGATCATAAGTTTCACATATCCAATTCTTCCCCCTTTCCACCTTCATAGAGCCTGCTTATATAGGTTGGGAGGAGCCTAACCTCTTGAGTTATGTTTAGAACCAGTTGGGAACCTTCTCCATAGATCAAGGATCTGTTGATGAGAACAAGAATTCGAGCACAACAACCTCCTAATCTCAAATATTCTTCTCCTTATTCTTCTCAACAGGCTAACAACTGACTCAGATTAGGGAGCGCTCCTTCAGAAGGGTTCACAGAGCATTGTAGCGCTCCTTGGCAAGCCTTGGGGTAGCGCCAACACTCTTAAGATGGGAAGCGCTCCTCCAAAAGGGTCTAGGAAGTGTTATAATGCTCCCTAAGACATGATAGGGGAGCACCAGTGCTTCTGCAACTGTATTAGGGGAGCGTTCCCTCTCCAAACCTCAGTTTCAGGGCTCCTTTCAGGTGTCAAGATTCTTTTGATCCCAGTAAACTAGTTCTCTTCCTTCAAATGAGTCATGTGATGCGCCATAAGTGCTTCCTTAGTGTCGTTATCATGACATCATGTCTGAACTTTGTTTGCGACACTAGTAATCAACTTGCGACACTTGTGAAAGCTGACGGGAAGATGCGACACTTACGACAATCGATAGGGACAATGCGACACTTATCCATCTGAACAATTTTGACGTGTAACAGAATGACCCCCAAAGTATGAAGTCAGAAGATGCGAACTGATGACTGAAATGCTTTGTAGATGTTCAAGCAAGGGTATAGACTCGGAGAACCTGACGAAAGCTGCACACAAACATCCAACAAATATCATGACATGTTTCAAAACCCAAGGTAGGCATACCTATGCTTGGATGATCAAGATTTGAGATATGGTTGCCATTAAATACACTGCGGATCCATAATTGTATTGATAAAAAGGTATAGCCACTGAAAATACACTGTGGATCTATACTCTAATGACATGAACTAATCGTAGCCACGAAGAATACACAGTGGATCTACGAGATGACAAGACATAGCCACGACCAATACAAAGTGGATCTATGTAACAATGTATGTTTTCTTAGTCCAGAACTCCTTCGCAACCTGGGTGAAACATATATCAAAGTGAATTACTCAAACCAGGGTCTTCTTACCAATCCCAACATGGTACAGATCTGACCATGTGAATAGATGTCTTGATGTCGAACATGGCAGAAACCACTTGATTACCGGTCAATGAGGTAAACCGTTAACAAGTGCGAGGGAGATCACCATTAATGTCAATGATTCCCAAGGTACCTTAGTACATTCCACCGGATGTGAATAGATGAGATGAAGTCGAACATTCGTGGAATCATTCGATCAGAGGTCAATGATGTAAACCCACTGTCGAATGTGAGGAGGCCTGCCATTGAGGCATGCAAGTCCCAAAGTACTAAATGGTTTCTAAGTCTAATTCCTGGATAATGTGTTGAATTCGACAGGAATAGACCCGTCGAGGGAGGGCCTTGATGTATCCCCCATCAACGACACGAAACAGACACGAAGATGTAATTGGTATATCAAAAGAACACGGATTGACACGGGTTGTGAGACAAGATATTTGGGATGGTTGACTCTTGAGGTGGATACTTCCCTTGAACACTGAGGCACGACAATGAAACATGACATGGACCAAAACTATGCAGTGGGTACCGTGACTTGCGTCAGGTGACTCAAAGGAGTGAAAGGAAACTCAAAGAGTTGGCTCAGTGCAGAGTTTCAGTGGATTATGATGTATGCAAAATGACAAAGTGCCGTGTTCAAGGGCGACTCTAAGAAGTGCTAGATGATGTTCTCAAGAGACTGCTTGGCTTTCTCCTTTCAATTTTCCCCCCATCCAGATAGATGAGTACCTCTTTTTGATTTAATGAGCTCGAGGAGGATAACACATGCTCGATATAACTCACCTTCGGTAAGTTCCTCTTCCGTTTAATGAACCGGAAGAAGAAAGGGTTCATTCCCATATGGGTCTGTCGATGTGTGCTTTAACGAGTCCAAAGATAGAAAACTCAAAGGTTTTTCGGGATTATAGAGTTTGGAAAAACACTTAAAAGAGAACTCTCTCAGTTCCTTTTTCGTACAGTAGTCCAACGAGACCGAAAAAGGGTTAAACTATCGCTCGAAAGAGGCTCTTTCTGACCTTTTAACGAGTGTGAAAGAAAGCAAGATCACTCGACAAGATTTTCATATTTAGAGAGTCTGAAAAGGGTTTAAAGTAGACTCCAGGGGGGCTCCTTTTTCATGTGACGTATTCGTACGGGTCCGAAAAAGTGATAAAAGTTTACCCGGTTGCGTTCTCATATTGTTGAGCTTGAGAACAAACTAAGACTACGCTCGTAAATATGACAAGGTGAATGATTCATTAGAACTGCCAAGAATCCTGCAATGCCAGAAACTATAGACCAGATATTAGTGAAGACATTTACACCATTAGAGAAACCCAAAATGACCATAGCTTATGAAAAATGAAATTTTATATATAGCAATTGATTCAAAAACTCATTTACCATTTTCATTTGCAAGGATTTGTGGAGTGTTGGAGAATCTCGATTGGAGCAAATATTGTTTTTCTCGGTGCTGGAGCTACGATCGATTGTTTTGTTCATCGTTCGAACCAGGTAGGTGCTCGTCCTTCACTCTTTCAATTGCATGGTTTCAAGTTGATTTTCATGGCATAATTAATTTAAAACATAAAGCCCTAGGTCGTCCATTTTAAACCAAATCTGCCTCCTTTTAAAATTAAATAAAATGGGGGGATTCTTTCGTAAAAATGAATTGGGGAAGGGTAGTTGTGATGCCTACACCCTTGCACTTGATTAGACTGACCATTTTGTTGAAATAAACGCATGGAAATTTCCCCCAAAGGGCCCACGCACCCCCTCAATTCGTTTTGCATTTTTACCATGTTTTAATCATTGTTTGATGAATCTTAAAGGGTGTGGTGGCTTAAAACGATGATTGGTTACTTTTATATGTCATGGGCATTCATTTTTGTGTTTTAAAATGCCTTTTGAAAATCGCCGAAATAAAAAAAACGTGGGGAATGATGCAAATTTTGATTTTTTGTTTTATAGGTGTATTCGGAAATCATGATCGAATGGAAAGAGCGAGAGCACGAAATGGATGATTTAGCCACTCTATGAAGTCCCCGTACACGGGCCGCTTTGAGGGCCTGTGGATTGCTCAAGTTTTTTAAATTGCAAAAAATGAAAAGAGAGATTCTACTGCTTGAGCACATTATTAGCATGTGGGATGTTACGGAACAGGGATTCCGTATTGGTACACAGCTCCTAACGATTGAGTTGGAAGATGTGTACTTTCTGATCGACCTCTCAAAAAGAGGGGTTCCCATAGCTTTTACAGGGTAGAGGGCATTACCTGAGCAGGTGGACGTGTATCTGGCACGCCACTATGTTCCAGGAGCAAGATTGGTAGGGGGCAGGATCCCTATCAAGGATGTACGAGATCTGCCTCTGCGATCGATATTGTTTGCTATCACGAGTGTGACTGGTAGCACTAGTGCTCATTTGGCCTCGAGATCACAGGTGGCCTATGATGTTCAGTGTTTAGAACCAACACTGTTCAATTGGAGTGCGGCGTTCCTTCGGAATGTGAAGGAACAAATCTCTCGATGCAAGAATGGTCAGAAATAGTTCGGTTATGGCTCGTTCTTAGTCTCATTTTTCTTGGAGTGCATCCCTCAGATGCAGCCCCAGATCGCACTGGCAGTGCGACCCGTGGACAAGCCTCGTATGGAGAGATGGACTAGCCTGTCTCCTAGACTAGTCTTGGAGTCAGAATTTCATTTTACTGGTGACTTCTTCGCCTGGTTGAGACGACAGTACCTCTGGATAGAGGACTTCCCCTACGCTGACGTAGAATTCCGTGGGAGTATGGATCTGATTTTACCCACGGGAGAAGATTGGGACGAGTCAGGTAAGAAACTAAGCCATTCCTTGTCAAGTTCATTTTTTAAGCTTTTGATGTATATGTATTTTTTTTGGGTATGTGAGAGAGTTTTTTAACAGATGTTTTGTTTTCAATATGCAGACAAGGGAGTAGTACGCCCAGTGGATATACCAGTGCCAGGACATCGTGGCGGCATCCCAGTCATAGCAGACCCAGTAGTACCAGTGGCGGGCCTTCGGGAGGTTGAGAGGAACCTCCAAGGCCTTACTATGGGCATCCCTCCTCTACAGAGGGGGGACGTGCTGTTAGAAAAACAGGACCGCGGAGAAATAAAATAAAACAAATGCAGAAACAAAAAACACAGAAGACACACAATACAAGAGAGACACAGATTTACATGGTTCACCCAGTGTGGGCTACGTCCACCAGAGAAATTTCCAGGTCCTTCCTTTATTATTATCCAGCAAATGAAGGGATACAACCTACAGCAAAACCCACTGTAACTTCCTCTTCTTTCTCTCACAGTCTCCTCT
>JASDQU010738771.1:429218-443630 GCA_032191745.1 Picea mariana
GGGTTTGTGTTTGGGTTTTGGGTGGGTCATTGTTATTATTCTTCTTTGTCTTGTTTCTCTCTTTCTTCTTGCCCCCGGGTTGTTGTGACGAGGTTGATTGGACCACGTTCACATCAGAGACTTGAGTTTGTGGTGGGGGGGTAGAAGAGGGTGCAGTCGTACTGGGAGCATCCATTGAGGCAGGTCGTTGAGTCGTTCCAGTGGACTGAGTGGGAGATTGAGTCTTGACGGAGCCAATAACTCCATCCGCATGCGAAGCAGTCGATGGTTTGGATGGATCGTTAGTGGCACGAGTAGCGTTCGGTATCAACTCATACAGAGTACCGGATTGTGAATAGACTAAGTCTAAGTACTGAGCTTGGGTGATGGCTTCTTCCTCAGTGAATACGCCGCCCATGGAAACATCACGAGCTATCTGGGGTAATAATGATTTCATGAACCATTCTGCTAATAATTGGTCGGGGATGACCTCTTTAATTAGCCTTCGTCTTCGTCTCCATTCATGGATATGATTGGAGATATGTATGGAAGTTGTCTGACGAAGAGAGGTTAATAGTTCAGTACCTGTCTCGTATCGGATGGGCAGTTGGAAATGTGTGAGGAAGGACATGGCGAGGGAGTTGAAATCGTGAAAGGATGCGCGTGGTAGTTCAATATACCATTTCGTGGCAGGACCTGTGAGCGTTTGTTGGAAAAGACGCAACCAGATTGAATCGTCCATGAGGGAGTTTGATGAGCACCACAAATGGAAGGTCATTATGTGGTTGTTTGGGTCTTCTCTAGGATTTCCGTCAAATTTTGGGATATCAGAGGGCAGTTTTGCTGGAATGGCTGGCCAAACCGGAGAATGATAAATGGGATCATTTGTTAACCGAGACAAATCTGGAAGGTCCAGGGTGGCTAGAAAGGGTAGCTGTTGGTTAACCTGTGGGTAATGTTGGTGTGGAAAAGGGACACCAGTGGGGCCCAATACTGGGTTATGTGGATAGTTATAACTCGTGGGCCCTCTCATGTTGGGTTGGTTTTGACCAAGGTACATATGTTTTGAGGTGTTTTGAGAAGTATTTGGGAGCGGAGGATAACCGGATGGGTTTTTTGGATTATAAGTTGGGTTGGGCATTTGTCCATAAGGAGGTTGTTGTGAAGTCTGAACGTTTTGCCCCGAGGAGGCATGTGGGTTTCCTTGAAAGGGAATGCTCCACGGGTTAGGTGCGGTGGGCACATTTTGTCTGATGGAGGCATGCAGATTTTCTTGAAAAGGGATGCTCCACGGATTGGGTGCGACGGACACATTTTGTCCTTGTGGTTGATGGTGGACTCCGACTTGAGGTTGCCCCCCAGCGTGAGGGTTCCCCCCGAATGGAATTTTCCCTTCGGTGGGAGGGTGCCCCCTAGCTTGAGGTAGGGTTCCTGGGATTTGAGGGCCAGACGTAAAAGATTGACCAGTGTTGCCGATTGGGTTAGGACCACCAAGGACAGTCCCTCCAGGTTGTTGGACAGGTATATAACTTCCTGATACAATTTGAGTAGTGGTTTGGGTAGTGGTGATAGCAGATGCATTCAATTCCCTAAATCCAAAAGGGAGATTAGGTCTTGGTGTTACAGGTGTGCCAATCGGGGCTTGAGTGACCACCGGATTGCCGGTGGGAATGGTCAGGATGTGAGGGACCATGGTCGACTGGGCCGTCTGGAGGGGAATAGTAGGTCTCGAGCCGACGAATGGTACGTCCGTACCAGAAGGTGGTATGTTCGGATCAGTGGTTGGTGTGACCGTAAAAGTGGTAGTACCGGTGAAGTGATTTGGGGGCACCGTGTAGGAGGAAGATGCGTCGGCACCTTCTCCAGTCCCATAAAGATCTCGCACCAAGCGTGGTGGACTCCGAACAATGTCATCAGTGTAAAAGGTGTCATTGGGTAAAGGGTTCTGAGGAGACCCGGCCGGAATGTTAGCAGGGTTTATGACAACAAATTCTCCATCGGAATTCAGGTGAAGGATCTGTTGTTCATATCCCTCCGGAATGCGATAGGATTCCGGAGATTCCGAGACAATTCTGAAATTATCCAAAGGGATGGGAACTTCTTCCTGGGTGATTGTGGTGTTTTGAGCCTCGCTCTGTTGAGGAGATTGTTCCATAGAATGTGTGGGTAAAGGGATGTCTCCTTCCATATCTTTTGGAGGAAGTCCCTATAGCCTCCGCGAGCGTCGTGGAGGGTCGATGTTGGCGGATAGGAGTCGACGAAAGAAATCTATGGCCAACTAGCAAAAAGAAACAACACACGCTAAAAAATCTAAGAATCACAACCAAGCAAACAGGACCTTCTTTAGATGACCGTACTAGTTGGTGATGAAATCCAACATCGTGTGATCAAGTCTAGAAGGGGCGGGGATAGGGTGGAACAGTTATAATGGCGACCTGCTTAACAGACTTACGCCTTGGTGCAAGATTCCACGCAAGTAATTGTGGATTTACCCTCCAAGGAGCCCGAGTGAGTTTGACCAATGTCTGCTCTAGGTACAGTGAGACTTCCCATCACCATCACCCTGTGTAAGAACCTAAAGATTATGGCCACTAAGGTTACCAATTCACAGTCATCCCCTGGGCAGAAACAGTCGACATTTCGATCTGAACGTACGGGCAGGGTATCAAGCCCGAAATCAACTAAGAAGCTTCCACGCAGTAATTGTGGATTTACCTCAAAGTGACCCCCATAATACGATCAGACCACCACAAATAGTTAAACCACGGAGGGTTAGTCCCTGTAGCTTACCCGAATGCAACCTCGTGCGTAACCCCTGTGTGAGAGGGGGATCCCAGGCAGACTTATACGATAACTAGATTTACTCTTCCTATCGCAGGATGCTAATGTTTGTTTTAGGAAATTTGGAGAGTTATGCTCACAACCCTGATCCAAAGTACTACACCTATTCTATTGTTGGTGGAGGATTCTATCAAAGAAAAAGTTCTAGATGATTTTTAATTAACGTTGATTTTAGTGGCTGTTCTTTACACAAAAGGGGTGCATGGAAGTGAAACCAATGGAGTTAAGACTCCGACCCAAAGAGTGCATCAAGCATGATAAGCAATCATTTTCTTTCGATGAACATCTAGCTGAGGGAGGGAGAGAGTTCTTTTCACTAACAAGCACGACTACGGAATGTCCTCAACAATTCTTTTCTCAATCAAATCCTAATATAATGCAAAAAATTTCAAATGCCTTCTAACATGCTCAATCAATCATTAAGATATCTTTATTGTTTGCGTATGGATGATGATCAATACGATCGCAATGCTTATCTTCACTAATTATCTTCTTGGTATGAATGAAAACCAAGCTAGCATAAGAAAGAGTAACACAAACAATACACCCTTCGTATCAATCAAAATGAAAAAGAGAACAAAAGGAAACAATCAAAGAGAAAACAAAAATTTACACCCAAAAAGAAAAAATTGAAGAATAAGGACCTTTACTCAAAGCAAGATGAATGGGTTTATAGGCATTTGATGACCTTCACCAAGGTTTTTTACTCAACTGATGAGGAGATGAGAACAATGCAAAAGTTTCAAATTTCACTCAACAGAAAAACCTAATGAAAAATAGTGAAGAAGGCTGCAAGATCCAATCAACAAGGTGTTTATCCTTCCAAAATATAGATATCAAGGTTAAAAAGGAAGAAAAATTGACTCTCAAGATCACTCAACAGAAGAACACAGAGGCAGAAATCCAAAAAAAATGCAAATTTGGAAGGTTTCTGGGCCAAAGGAGGCTGGCGCTCTGTTGCTAAGGGAAAGGAGCGTTATAGCGCTCTATGCAAAGCCTTCAGGAGCGCTGGCGCTCTGTTAACACTGAGACAGGGTCGCCAGGGTCTAAAAGTTCCAGAAATGTCAAGAAAATTCAAAAATTGAAGCTCTAACTTGACACAGATGCTGAGTATGATGGGACAAGGAGCCAATCAGCTCATGAAACTAATCAAAGAGGGGAAAACCAGGTCTGAAACAATCAAGGGACAGAACAAGGTCAATGAGGAGAAAAATCCAAACAAGAGGTTTCGAATTGAGGCTATCTCCCCAGTGGAGTCGCCAGTTTCTGTTGTAGGAAAATCTGCCAGCAGACAAGTAGATCGACCTCTAGGGATTGACCTTAACCCTAGACAAAAAAATTCTTAACGTGGACACTGAATTTCCTTCAAATCTATCTAAACTAACACATGAGAAGGAAGGATGATAGAAGTACCTTTTTATCGACATTTGTCCCTGCACGCTCCGAGTTGCGCTCCAATCCTTTTGCTCCTCGCTGAGTTCTGCGGACAAATCAAGATACGACTACTTCCTACTCTATTGATATTAGCTTGAAAATAGATCTACCATTAAATGATAAGTTCATGTAGCATCAGACGCAAACTAGAAAGAAACAGGCCAAGCGTGTCATATTAATGAGAATAACGACAGTAGTACTTACAATCGTAGATGCGAATGCGACAGCTTCGTCAAGTCCTCTTCGTCTAACCCTTGCCTGAAAGATCCACGACCTGGATAACAACAACTTCACTGATCAATCTCCTTTGGCTGACTGTAAGTTTCCTCCAAGATCATAAGTTTCACATATCCAATTCTTCCCCCTTTCCACCTTCATAGAGCCTGCTTATATAGGTTGGGAGGAGCCTAACCTCTTGAGTTATGTTTAGAACCAGTTGGGAACCTTCTCCATAGATCAGGGATCTGTTGATGAGAACAAGAATTCGAGCACAAAAACCTCCTAATCTCAAATATTCTTCTCCTTATTCTTCTCAACGGGCTAACAACTGACTCAGATTAGGGAGCGCTCCTTCAGAAGGGTTCACAGAGCATTGTAGCACTCCTTGGCAAGCCTTGGGGTAGCGCCAGTGCTCTTAAGATGGGCGCCAGTGCTCTTAAGATGGGCAGCGCTCCTCCAAAAGGGTCTGGGAAGCGTTATAATGCTCCCTAAGACATGATAGGGGAGTGCCAGTGCTTCTGCAGCTATATTAGGGGAGCGTTCCCTCTCCAAACCTCAGTTTCAGGGCTCCTTTCAGGTGTCAAGATTCTTTTGATCCCAGTAAACCAGTTCTCTTCCTTCAAATGAGTCATGTGATGTGCCATAAGTTCTTCCTTAGTGTCATTATCACGACATCATGTATGAACTTTGTTTGCGACACTAGTAATCAACTTGCGACACTTGTGAAAGATGACGGGAAGATGCGACACTTACAACGATCGATAGGGACAATGCGGCACTTATCCATCTGAACAATTTTGACGTGTAATAGTGATAACAGGGACGTGAGACACATCACCCTCGACAATGGCTGTGCAGTCAGGATAAGATTTCATTGGCATTACTACCGTGTCAATCAACGAATAAATAAGATGTGGGGAAACCATAGACGCCTTAGAACTCGAAGGGCCCTTAGGTGAGCCCCACGCTTCTGGTATCCCAGCAGTAACAAGACACAAATGAGTAAGGTGATTTCCTTCACAAGTCCTACAAAGGAATTTAGGCTTACATTTGAGACATCTAGGCTTCTCGATCGTATGAATTCCCCCAGTGTCATTCACAATGGTTGATGACATTCTCTCAATGTGACTGGAAAAGGCGAGAGAGTCATCTCTCACATGATGTACAAAGGTTGGTGATGTGACATCGATATGACTCGTTGTGACTAGAGTGATTCCCCCAACATGAATAGCAGCGGCTAGTTGCGGGTCTTCAATGTGATTTGCAGAGACCGTCAACCAATCTACAACATGACTGATAGAGGTTGGTGATGGAGCTCCAGTATGACTTGCAGTGACTAAACTAGTGGTGGTGGGTTGTGGAATTTGATACCAAGGTCTAGGGAAAGATTGGTTTTGAAACATTGTAGGCCAGGAAGGGTCCTGGTTCACACCTTGTCCCTATCTGGAAAGGTAGTATCCTCCACCCAAATGATCCATAGAGGTTTGTATGGACATCATCACTGAAAAATATGTCTTCGAAGAGAAAAAATTATGATAAGTATTGTTCAAGTGAGGATATATGTTTCCCCCATGTGAAGGGGTTCCAGGAAGAGGGTAGCTTGAACTGTTAAAATTGATTCCCCCCATATGAAAGACCTGGGGATATATGTGGACCTTCCATGGGTAAAGTGTTCGTAGGAACTGGAATGGAAGAAGAATGATACATGGATGGGGTGTAATAAGTATAATAACCACCCATTTGAGTACTGGCTACTAAAAAAACATAGTTAGGACTAGATCCGTAAGAGGGGAGGTTCCAACCTCCCATAGTGAGAGTTGGTTGAGGGACATGACTCCTATCAAATGAAGATATAGATGGAGGGGCCATGGTTTCCCCAGATCCAATGCTAGGATTCATATAATTGGGCCAAGGAATGGATGGAAAGGGTGAAGGCACATTCGACATATCAACAGGAAAACTATTAGAGACCAAAGGCATGGACTAAGTGTCATAATTATGCATACCATTATGAAAAGTGGATGGATTCATCCCCATGAAATGAGTGAACATCATGGGGGTGGGTAGCGGTTAATCAGGGAGCTATGGGAACTCCACTGTCCATGACAATGAAAAATCAGTATAAAATCCTAAGGTCAACTAGTAATCAATGAGCACACCAAAAATAATAAAATGGCCAATATGCACACAAATAGGATAAAGTGGTGTAATCGGAGCCGCTTGATCTTATCGATTAGAAAATGGATTTTTCCACTCCCTTACTCAGACACATATGTTGATTTAATAGCCTTGGATAAGTTCACTCATAAAATCCTATTCCAAGGCACTAAATCCTAAGCTAGTTTGTGCACCCTACAAAATAAAATCGTTACTAATCAATTTTAAATTATAGCGTTAATTTTAATTTCTGTGCTTACTCAAAAGGTGCAGTTGTGAAACCGGTGATGTTATGACTCATCAAGTAAAGTAAATATGAATACAATGCAAAGTCCTAACTTCAATTTTCAATGAATGATATGCTTCCTAAAAATGAAACTTTCAATTCAATTCTGCAATTCTGAACAAAAATGCAATCTTTGTTTACATGCACTAAGATAAACGACAAAGACTCAAAAGATCAAAATGCCAATCAATGTAAAATGCCTAATATTTTTTGTATTTTCAATATAATAAAAATGAAAATGCATGGACTGAAGAGAAGCTTGATATATAAATACCCTACTATGTATAGAAAGAGACAACTCAAGTAGGATACCCAGGATCAAAACACCCATCCCAATGTACAAGGACAATCAAAATGAAAAGATGATGAGAAAGGAACCGCCCAAAAATTCAACCAAAGACATGTCTCCTGTCATCCCATAGACACTTAAAAGTCACTATAGAGACCCAAGAAGACTCAACAATCATCAAAACCTACCCAGCAACCACCAAACCTAGCAAACAAGAAAAAGAGGTTGATGTATACGACTGTTCAAGGGAAAAGTGCGTATGTACGTAGCTGACATAAGGAAAACACACGTATATATGATACTGTCAAGAAAACTCTTGCGTATATGTGTCAAAAACATAACTAGGCTAAGGAGAAGGCTGAAAGACTCAGACCCAGAGTGAACATAGGCTGTCAAGAAATCAAATGACAAGACACACAATATGAACAAGAGCAATCTAAGGAGAAAAACAATCCAAACCCTGAAAAAGAAGATTTGATCCCCAGTATGGTCGCCAGTTCTGTTACGAGAAAAATCTCTCTATGGCTAGGGGAAAACCACAACAGACAAAAATGACTATAGAGATAAACTCTATTCTCAAGTATGCTATATAAACAAATATGCTAGAAAGACAAGATAAAAGGCCTAACTTGTCTAGATGTTCGATGAAGTCCACTGTTGAGCACTTGACCCAAAGAAATATACCTGCAACTAGTCCTCAACAACCAAGCAAAGCAAGCATATGGTGATAATATATGATGTTAGCGCATCCAATAGAATAATCCATTAATATTCATAACAAATATGCCCATGGAATAATAATTCAAATATTTGCAAGATATCAATTGGATGAGAAAAGAGTATTTATATTAAGATATGATCAACATAAGTGAATAAGTTACAGATTTCTGTGTTAGCACGGTTCGGAACCAAGAAACCAAGTTCCTTCCAACTGGTCCTCCACAACTTCAATTCTCCACCAAAGGAAAGCTCATGTAAGAGAGACAATGGAGTTCTCACTCAATAAGGGAAGAGCACGGAGGTTGAACACTATTTCCAAACTTAAAGGATAAAGGGATTCAGACTCAATGTGAAGTGAATAATTCCTCCAGAGCAACTTTTCTCTCAAAGTTGAATTATTTCTCCTCTTTTCCATAGCTCAGAATTGGGCCATTTATATCCTTCAAGTGGAATTGAAGGGCCGATTCAAAACATTTCCAGTATATGGAAAGCCAAGGATCATTGATCTATTGTCATGACATGGAAACCCGAAACCATTTTTCAATTTTGGGCACATTTCCCGATGTACATGGGTTGTAGTGGTGTAGCCTACATATATGCATGATGTATAGTAGGAAAGGTGCATATATGTGGAAAAAATGTATTTTTAGCTTTGGGATTTGCAAAAAGGGATTAAAATTCTGCATGGCGAAATGGAAAAGGGCCTTATGTGCAAGATTGCATGGGTTGAGGAAAATCTTGCTATAACAGGTACCTCTGCACTGTCAGGTCAAGCATCTAATTGATCTAACCCCTGGTGCACCGCTACCCAATGGTCCAGTCTATCACCACTCTTTGCTAGAAAATTAGGAGATCAAGAATCATATCCAAGAAATTCTACACCAGGGGCACATCCGACCCATCTCATCACCTTGTGGAATCCCAATCATGTTGGTGCAAAAGAAAGACGATACTTGGTGACTCTACATTGATTATCAGGCCCTAAATAAAATCATAGTCATGAAGTGGTACTCGATTCCCCGAATCAACGATCTCCTTAATTAACTCAAAGGGGAAAAATACTCCAGTAATATTGATCTAAAGTTTGGTTACCATCAGGTCCTAATAGAACCAACAGATGTATGGAAAATTTCCTTAAGTCAAAAGAAGGTCTTTTTGAACGATTGGTCATGTCCTTTGGTTTGAAAAATTCCCCAACAAATTTCATGAGGATGATGGACGATATATTGCAGCCTTTAACTAATTATTTTGTGGTGGTTTATCTGGATGAAATCCTCGTCTACAACAAGACTTGGGAAAAACACTTGCAACATATTCAGCAGGTTCTGCACACTCTATGGAAACACAAGCTATATGCCAACTTGGAAAAATTATCCTTCAGCATGGAGAAGTTCCAGTACCTAGGCTACAATTTTAATGCACATGGTGTGCATGTTGATCCAGCCAAGATCCAATTCATTCATGATTGGCCAACCCCAACCACGCTGACTGAGCTTCAGAGCTTCCTAGGCCTTGCCAATTTCTATCAAAGGTTCATGTTGGGATTCTCCCATATTGCATGGGCCCTCAGCCATATAACTAGAGGTGGTGGTAAGGAAACATTTGTGTGGGGCTTGTCCCAACATACAGTGTTCAATGATCTGAAGTAGCAGTTTTTCTTTGCATGAGTTCTTTCATTACTTGACCTACAACATCCCTTTGAGATCGAGATAGATGCTTCATACTATGCTGTGGGCATAGTCATCACTCAACATGACCACCCCGTGGCCTATCACAGTGAGACATTATCAGATTCTATCCGTAAGTACCATACTTATGACAAAGAAATGTACTCCATTGTGAAATCTTATCGCCAATGGAGGCATTGCATTCTCGGGAAGGAGACATTCATCCACACTAATCATAATCCATTATAGTTCATGTACACACAAGAAAAATTGTAGAATGATTGCCATCAGAAGTGGTCCACATATTTGCAGCAGATCCACCTCAACATCAAGTATAAAACATGAAGTACCAACCAAGTTGATGATTTCCTCAACTGAACTCCATTCGTAACACTTACCAAAGTATTCGATTATAGCGGCCACAAGACCTCCAGATGGCCCCACCTCTATGAGACAGATACTGACTTTGCCAACACCTACCATATATTGGGAATAAACACGACTATCACCAATTTCCATCTTCAGGACGAGTTGTTGTTCCATATGGGCCATCTATGTGTTCCATCAAGTGAGTGAGCGAAACTGATTTGGGAAACCCACTACATTCAGGTTGTAGGACACTTCGGTGTGGAAAAGACAGTGGCAGTGTTGCAACGACATTTATACTGGCCGAAACTTCGATAGGATGTCAACAAGTATATCTGGTCCTACACTATCTATGATATTGCCAAACAGGCCATTAAGAAACAAGGCATGTAGACTCCTCTTCCTACTCCTGACATGCCCTAGGAATCCATCTCAATGGACTACATGTTGGGCCTTCCATCCACCAAGTGGGGAAATGACTATGTTTTTTGGTTGTTGATCACTTTTCTAAGATGATGATTATGACCGTCTGCAAGAAGAGAATCACAACGGAGGCCATTTCCAATATCTTATTTGAATGAGTGTGGGTACACTTTGGAATCCCACAAACCATTATCTCATATAGGGACATCTGGTTCCTCAACACATTCTTTTCGATCCTCTAGTCACTGCTGGACACCAAGCTCACCAATTCCACTGCCTTCCACCCCCAGATGGATGTCCAATCTGAGGTCGTCAACCAGATGATCGTGTACATCCTGCATATGTAAAATTATAAGCACCCTCGCACCTGGGACAAGAGTCTTCCCTATGGTCAACACAACTACAATAGAGCCATGCATAGCTCAATTGGCCACAACCCCTTTCAGGTGGGGTTGGTATTTCAACCATTGGGTCCCATGGATATCGCACTACCCCTTGCGTCCACCTAGGAAGAATTGTCACATGCTCCAACTAGGGATGACAAAGCCAGCTGGTTCATTGAATGGATCCAACACATTCACCAATAGGTTTAGGATATTTTACAGAAGTCCAATGCCAATTATAAGTAGCAGCATGATCAACATCGGGTGCCACACCAGTTTCAGGTGGGAGACAAAGTTTGGTTGCACTTGTAGAAGAATTCTTTACCAGGCCTCATCAGAAGCTCCATCCACTGCATTATGGACCCTACACTATCACCAAGGATGTGGGTGACAATTATTTTGAGCTCAACCTTCTCCCATTCCTTCGATTTCACCCAGTATTCAATGTGGACCTCCTTTGACCTTATTTCCCACCATTATTGGACACCTCAAAGATAGAAGAACAATTGACACCAAAAGAGCTCAACCCTGAATGCATGGAACATGCATCCACTGATTATATCATGGACACACAGGTCAAGGTCACTCACCATCATAGGATCCAACTCTATCAGGTTATCAAAGTAGGGAGCTCCTGCACTAAGGCAAGTGGATCACCAGGGGCCAAATTCAATAGAAATTTCATCATCTGATGGGCGCACTCAATGAAATGGAGATCATTTATTCCTAAGGGGGGAGGATTGATCCAGGAGGATCTCAATGGCCACCCACCTTGTCCATCTGGCTCAAAACATTTTTTTGGCAGCTTACTATTTTTAGTAGTTTTTCAGTTCGTGAACTTCCGGGCCATTTGAGGGCCTAAACTACACTTTTTCATGATCATGCACTTCAATAATATCCAAATCCCTTGACTTATCCCCCTAAATAAATATCCTCTTCAATGCATTTCCAACGAGCTATCGTGCGCTCAAAATGGAGATTGTATGCAAAAGTTACAACCCCATGAAGTTTATGTACTAACTTACCCCAACAAGGCCCACATGACTTTTGTCGCTTCATCTCCTATGGTTAGTTTTTGGAAATATTTTTTATTGTAAAATTTCATTCAGAGACTCATTGTACTCATCTTCTTTTGAATGAGCATAGTCATCACATCTCTTCTCAGAGATATGCTGTCACCATTTTAGCAAGCTTGTTTCAGTCGACATTTTACGGTTTTTGACATATTTCTTATTTAATAGAAGCCAAGTTTTATTGTATCTCTATTATTGTTCATTGTGTCTCTGTTTTAATATTATAAATACGTGGTTTCATTTCGTTCCTTTCATAAATCCAAATCAAAGAGAGACAGTAACGATAGAGAGTTTGAGTGTGGAAAAAGGCCAAGAGGAAGGCCAAATTAATGTAAACTAGGCCAGAGAGGTGAGAAGGACTTGTACAATTACTATACAGATTCATTAATAGAATAATATATGTTTTTCATGGGCTCTATGTGTAAATGTGAAATCAAGCATATTTAATTGAATCAGTATTTGTGATTGCAGTCTAGAATGGACTCGACTAAATTGTGTGTGTGCAGGGGAAACAAGCATGATCACATAGGAGAAGGAATCAAATCAAATTCCTCAAGGAATGAGCCAGAAACCCTCTTTACCAGTCAGGAGTGATGAGGACCATTTATCATTGATAAAATACAGAGATCAATGATTCCCATTAGTCGTTGAAGCATAGAGACAAGTAATTGTGTGAAGAAGGTGGAGTTGGATCTGAGCCGTCAGATCTTAATTGGGGTCCATAGTGACCATATATGCTTATCGAATAAGGATCATGTGATATAAGTTAAGTGGAGAGACTCCAACAGTCCGGTGTCTGACATACCAGATCAACCAATATATTGACTTGTAACTAGATAGACTAGTAACCATCAGATCGGTTGGTAACCATCATATTGGCCGCAAACAAGAGGACTTAAGAAAAGAGAGTAGTCATTACATAAACAAGAGGCTTAAGAAAAAAAAAGATTTAAGAAAATATTGAATATCATTCGGAAGGGAGAGAGTTGTGAATTCAATTTCAGGTCAGCTTAACATTTGTGTGATAACTTATGTTTTGGGATGTTTCAGACATTCAAATTTTAAAGAGACAAAGAAAGGATCTTGGTGTGCTTGTATTAAAAATTTCACATGATGTTTCACTACACTTTCAGAGATATTCCTTATGGAAGTTAAGGTTCCCGAATTCTCCTAAAATCTGTTTCAAATAGGTCAGCATGGAACTTTCAATATAACTTATTTTTTGGGACGTTTTAGACCTTGAAAATTTGAGGAGATGGAGGTAAGATATCTAGGTTCAGGTGATAAATATTTCAGATATTTTTTGTTTATATGTTCAGAGATATGTCCTATGGAAGTTAGGGTTCTTGAATTCTCCTAAAATCAATTTCAAATACGTCAATTTGGCATTTCCCCTATAACGTCTTTTTTGTGACTCTTCAAACTATGAATTTTTTACAAAAACAAGGAGACATATAGAAGTACCTCAGGTAAAATTTTCAGATGTTTATTTATATGTTTTGACATATTATTTATGAAACTTAGGGTTTCTTAATGGTCTTGATATCCATTTCAAATAGGTTGGTTTGACATTTTCACTATAACTTATTTTATGGGACTCTTCAAACTCTGAATTTTTTATAGAACAAAAGAGACATATAGAAGTACCTCTAGTAAAATAATTCATATGTTGTTTCATTGTACTTTCTAATATATTCTCTATGGAAGTTAGGGTTTCTTAATAATCTTGACATTAGTTTCAAATAGGTCAGTTTGACATTTTCACTATAACGTCTTTTCTGGGACCCTTCAAACTGTGAAAGTTTTACAAAACATAGGAGACATATAGAAGTACCTTAGGTAAAACTTTTAGATGTTGGTTTATTGTTTTTAAAATATTCTCTGTGGAAGTTAGGGTTTTGGAATGCTCATGAGATCAATTTCAAATAGGTTAGTTTTTAATTTTCACTATAACTTCTTTTTTGGGACTCTTCAGATTGTGAAAATTTTAGAGAACATAGTAGACATACATATGTACCTCAGGTAAACATTTTATAATCATATTTTCAAAATTAGATATGTGGCACATTGTACAAGTTTTTTCTTTGGAAGAGGCCCAAAACAATAATATTTGGGAAGTTTACCATTTGGATTCAAATTTTGGTCTGAACTGGTAAAGGTAGAAGTACTGAACAGACCTAGTGAAGGCATAAGCAATGAGTAGACATGTTCAAGGAAAAATGAGTCAGAAGACCTGGTGAACAAAGAAGTATCAAGTAGAATCGGGGAAGATGGGTGCATCTCACACAAAGATATTGGTGTCTCTTTCTAAGTTGATGCTTAGAGGTAGGGATTGGTATCTCTAGTATATTAGTGTCTACAAAGATATGTAAGAGCAGGTTGGTGCCACTCAAACAAAGAGATTTGTATCGATTGATGTAATATCCCAAATTTTACTCTTGGAATTATTTGTAATTAAATGATTAAATACTTTGCATGGATGCTTTATAACTCTGCTACACTAACTCCATGGGTTAGATAAACCATGGTATTGTGAATATTGTACATATTTTTGTATTGAAATTAATAAAGGTGA
>JASDQU010738771.1:443719-459152 GCA_032191745.1 Picea mariana
ACCCTATGCTATCTTGAATTGTCACCCAATTTCAATTTTGAATTTCAAAACAAAAATGAGTTAATAGGAGTGGAGCAAACCAATTCCTCAATCTAATAACATTTAATCTAATATTTCCCCACCCCCCACCCTCATATATGAGGGTGGATGGAGGTGGGGAAATATTAGAGTAAATGTAATAACATTTGTTCTAATATTTCCCCACCCCCCACCCTCATATATGAGGGTGGATGGGGGTGGGGAAATATTAGAGTAAATGTAATAACATTTACTATAATATTTCCCCACCCCCCATCCTCATATATGAGGGTGGATGGGGGTGGGGCAATATTAGAGTAAATTTAATAATCCACAAATCCTAAATTTTAGCAAATTGTATCCCCTACATTCTTGGAACTGGGAGGATAAGTTGAGTTTTAACTATCTATCCATGATGCATGGGGAAAATTAGAATGGGGAAGAGAAGTATGTTAGAAAATGTGACAGAGAAGATTTTGGATAGGTTACACAATGGAAAAAAAGATCCAAGCTTAGGATATACCAACCAACCATGAATGGAAGATGGTATCCTTGAGAAGAAGACAAGAAATTATGGAAAAAATTGTTGCAACATGAGACATAGTCTGGACCTTCTATGCACACAATAAATAGCATTAGAGAGAGTAAGTTCTTCGATACTAAAAAGGAAGAAGGAAATAATCATTGTGTTGTGTGGGGAAGGTATGTGGGTTCCATAGGACTGATATGTCATCAATAAAATCTATAGAGGAAAACGTTTATTAGAGCCTAAATTTCTAAGTTAGCTATCCTTGCTTCGCCCTGGTGGTATCATAGCCCAACTAGGGGGTGGCCTCCATTGTGAATTTTCCTACAATGGGGTGAAAACAAATCTCTCAACTTGTTATTGCTATGGAATTTCAAAATATAACTTAAAACCTTTGTTCTGGTCATATATTTGTTTTGAAATGTTAGAAAATTTATGCATTATTACCTTTGTAAAGTTTTGTCTCAAATCATTGAAATACTTATGTATATTATTGTTATTTAATTGATGTTGAGATAAATTTTGTGCCAACTTATCTTTGAGGAGGGTTAATATGTAGTTCTGGTTAAGATTACAGGAAGGAGTTCATCTCCATTTTCTGGTAATTTTGTAATATATTTTGACTTACAAACTCTATATGGTTCATAGATATATAATTGAATGTTTCTCGGATTTTAAATATATTTTTGTGTGTTGTAATTCAATTCCTATGTAAATTTTCCCATGCCTCCTTATATTCAATCCACTAGTTGTGTTTTCTTGGGTTTCTTGAACTATGATATGCATCGAACTATGTTGAGTGAAACACATTTACATATGTTTATATTTCCTTCTTTGTATTCTGAGAATGGTGGGAATAGGATATGACCATGAAAATGATGATAATGTCTGGATTTGCACTGGTAATTTTGTCTTCCAGACTTCTTCCATCCCCATGCAACATTCATTCTACTTGTACTCGCTTTCCTGCATCAGCTTCTTCATATGAGCACGAAATTCATTTCAATCTTGTCCAAGCCATTATTTCAATCTTTGTTGCTGCCACTTTCGATGCTATCACACCTAGAATTGGATACGAGTCTCTCATCCAAATACCACAATTGGAAAAGGAAAGGGAAAAGAAAAATAAAAAATGTATAGTTTTGAAAGAAACCCAAGTGGAGGCACAGTCAGAGCCAGAGCTTACATTGGAATATAAGGAGAAGGGTAAGGTTGAGGTCATGGTGAAGATTCCTAGGAAGTAGATGGTTGTATTGAAGTTCATTTGGATTGAGAAGAACATAGGGCTTGCTCTCGATCAGGTGGTTCTAGGGCATGGGACTATTACCTTTATCCCTTATTACTTTTGGCCCAGGAAGGATGCATGGGAAGAACTCAAAGCCAATATGGAGAGCATATCCTAGGTATCTCAAAAGAGCACAATAATTATTTTTTACCAGGAGACAAATATCATTAACTTATAACAACAAGGTGGAAACAATATATAAAATTCAAAAAGAGTAATGTATGCATGCACTTGTTGTTTCTACCTATTGGAATGTAGCCTAATACTGAGAGACAGGGGTGAATCAGTATAAATAACTTCTATAAATTTTTAAATAATTATTTATTAACTTTATTGATCAACAAGAAACTTCAATAAATAACATCAATAAGTATAAACTTAAATACAAATTAAAATTTATATATAAATTATTGAGTTTAGAGTACCAACTCTAGGAGACACCAATCCCTTTGTTTAAGGGCACCAACCCTAAGAAGCACCAACTCCCTTGTTTCAGGGCTCCAACCCTAGGAATCACCAACTCCCTTGTTTTAGGGCACAAACCCTAGGAAGCACCAACTCCCTAGTTTTAGGGCACCAACCCTAGGAAGAACCAACTCCCTTTCTTTAAAATTTAATTAGAAAAGGATATTAATCCTTCCTTGCTCCTCCCTTCCACCCTCACTGCATAAAATGTTTCCATTTTATTTCTTGGACTCTGCTCCTTTTGATCTTTTGATGTAGACTAGAGAAACACTTTCTTCTCACCATTGTTTCTCATTTATATAGTCTTCCAACTGGTGAACTTTAAATCATTGTGTCTTTTAATAATGAACCATTTTACCCTTTCATTAACAGAAATTAATTTATTCCTTTATTAATTTTAACTAATCAAGTGACTTTGATTTTTCCTGAATATATTTTTAATAGGAAACTATATTAAGAATTAGATTCTCAAATGGTATTGGTAGGCAAGCTCTTTATCTTCTACTTTTATAGGTTTATAAGTTTTGCATGGATATAAAATTGATCTTATTCTTCCATATGCCTCTATCATGCTCTTAGTATATTTGTGACCGCAATGGTGAACAATCTTCTTAGCCTCTATCAATTACAATAATGGTGTTCTTCTTGGGTTTCCTACAGAAAACAAAGTTAAGCCCCATGCACTTTATCTTTCCTTTATGTTACCTTGAGTTATGATTAATTCCCTATTACAAAAGGTGCTTGTTCTACCTTTGGCACTAAGTCTCTAGTTGTGAACCCGTTTCTTCTATGTGACTAGGACCTATGACCAATCACAATTCCAAACAAACGCTTATCTAATGATTTAAACATTATCCTGGATCAATGGTCAGGAATTAATATGATGGTGAGATATATGATCTGCACTCTTTCAACATAGTGGAGCATTAACACTTGTCCACGGTGCACTTTTAATCCTAGAGAGACATGTCATCAATTTTATCGACAATCCATATTAATAGCACAACACCTCCTTAGAATTAAATGTCATGCAACTTGTGGTGCACAATTTATCCTTCGTCGTGGATCTATGTCCTCAATGTATGGTTATATCTTCACTTCCTCTCAACTTCGACAAACTTTGAACCTTTTCATACCTTGGAGATCGACAATTATGGAGATTGATAGCCATTTTGGGGCTCTGGAATTTTGTGACTTCAGGAGTTTGTGGCTTACCCTATCCTTCCACTATACTCGATCGGATGGTCGAGAATTCACCCGAAGTTCCTCCTTGATCCGATGGTTGGCATGATTTCATGACTTCGGCCTTTGATATTTCTAGGACTCAAACTTCTTTATATCTGAAGGGTCAACGTTGGATGACCATGATCAACGACTGATATTTCAACTGATCTTCCTATCAGATTAGATGGTCGACACGATTTCACGACTTCATGATTTCATTCTTCTAACTTGTCTCCAATAATCACCAAAGTGGTGAAGTTCCATATTCATGAATCTTTCTATATCCTTCTTGGCTTCGATCTGATGGCTCTGGTTATACCCAAAATTTCTCAATTAGATATGATGTCTCTTTCTTATCTATATCTCAATCTAACAGCCATGATTCCACGATCCTTTACAAAGGATATATGTTTACATTGAGCTCTGTCTTCTGCATCATTTCTGCAATGTTATTTCTTCTAATCTTTAGGATTTTTTCTCTATTTTCTGCGGTTTGAAATCAATGACAACCGATATTCCAACAATCTCTCCCTTTGGAATTCATGGAAACATAGTAAGAACCCCTTATTTTAACCAGGTTTTACTATTAATCCTTCCCTTTAACAATAATAATAGAAGGGATCTTTAGTTGCTTCCCTTGAGGTGATGCTCCCCTTCCCCATGTGCTTCTTCTTCTGATTTTGTAGGTGTTTTTTTTTTTGTTTTTTTTGTTTTTTTTTTTTTGTTTTTTTTGTTTTTTTTTTTTAATGAGGTATGGGAATTACTCCCAATTTATGTCTAATATTTTCAAAGGTACTTCTTGGTAGAGGTCTTGTGAATATGTCTGAAATTTTCTCTTAAGTATCAATATGTTCCACTTTGAATACTTTTTGAGAAACCTGATCTCTCAGAAAATGGTATTTAATTGGGATATATTTGGTTTTAGAATGCATAACAAGATTCTTAGAGATATTTATGGCACTGGTGTTGTCACAGTTAATAGGTATTGGATGATCATATTTCACTTGTACATATTCTAGGGTTTGTTTCATTGAGATTACTTGTGTGCATCAAGATGCAATTGCAATGTACTCTGCTTCTGTTGTAGATAGTGATATAGATGTCTTATTTTTACTTAACCATGATACCAAACATTTTCCTAGGTATAATGCTCCTCCACTAGTAATTTTGTTGTCAACTACACTACCAGACCAATATGCATCAGTATATGCAGTCAATGTAAAATATTTTGTTTTTTGAAACCATAAACCCAACTCTAGGGTTCCTTTAAGATATCTAAATATCCTTTTTACTACCTTCATGTGAGTTTCTTTAGGTGTATATTGAAATCTACCTACTACTCCTAAAACCTGCAATATATGTGGTCTTGTTGTTATTTCGTATAACATGGTACCAACCATCGATATATACATGGTTTGGTATACTCTTGGTGAATCATCATATAGGCTTAGTTTGCATCCTTTGACCATAGGAGTAAACATGGGTTTATTGTCTTCCATTTGGAATTTCTTTAGAATTTATTTGATATATTTAGTTTGGGAAATGAATATTCCTTTATTTGTTTGAGTGACTTGTAAACCTAGGAAGAAAGTTAGTTCTCCTAGCATAGACATTTCAAACTCTTTCTGCATTTTTGTAGAAAACGTTTTTCTTAGTATAGTAAGAATACTTACAAATATGATATCATCTACATATACCACCACAAAAATCATATCATGATCCTCAATTTTGGTATACATATTTTTGTCAATAGTCCCTCTCTTATATCCTTTCTTTTGCAGATATTGATCAAGTCTTGAGAACCATGCTCTAGGGGCTTGTTTAAGACCATACATAGCCTTCTTTAGTTTACACACATAGTCCCGATTTTATGTTAATATGAATCCTTCCAGTTTCTCAATATATACTTCTTCAAATGTTCCATCCAAGAATTTTGACATGACATTCATTTGATAAATTTTGAAGTTTTTGAATCATGCAAATGCCAGAAACATTATGATGGCCTCTAGTCTTGCTACCGGGGAAAACGTTTCTTCAAATTCAATACCTTCCACTTGGGAATATCCTTTGCTTACTAATATAGCTTTTTTCTTTATGATCTGTCCATTTTCATTGAGTTTGTTTTTGAATATCCACCTGGTTCCTACCACATTCTTGTTTTTTGTTCTAGGGACAAGTTCCCATGTATGATTTTTCTCAATTTGATCAAGTTTCTTGTTCATTGATTTTATCTAGTACTCACTCTTACTAGATTCTGCAAAAGTTTTGTGTTCTATTACTGAAAGAATCGCCTATTCAAAATTGAATCTAAGTTTCCTTCTTGTTTCTACTCCTACTTCTCTATCCCCTATAATTTGATTTTCAGGGTGATTGTTTTGAACTCTTTTTTATGCTGCTTTTGGTAAGGGTGTTTATTCCTTGTCCTTCTCTTCATTGGTTTGTGGTTCATTCTCTTATAGTTCTTCAATATCTTCTTCATATTTTGATCCATCAGTTTCCTCATTATCACTAGTTCTTCTCCATTCATCAATTTTTAATTCATCTTGAGATTTATTTTATCTTAATTTTAGATCATCTATTTTTACATTTTCACTTTCCACTATTTTGTGTAATATTTGATTATAACACTTGTAATCCTTTTTTCTAGGTGAATATCCCATAAATATACCTTCAATTGATCTAGAGTCAAATTTCCCTAGATTGTCTTTGTCCCTCTTGATGTAACACTTACTTCCAAAGACTCTGAAATGTTTCACAGATGTTGGTTTTCCAAACCATAATTCAAAAGGTGTTTTCTCATGGTTAGATCTCAGTTGTTCTCGGTTAAGTATGTGGACTATTTTATATATTGCATCTCTCCAAAATTTCTCTAGGAGCTTGGCTTCATTCAACATAGTTCTTGCAGCCTATTGAAGAATTATTTTTTTCCTCTCAACAACTCCAATTTGTTGAGGAGTTCTTGGAGCTGAGAATTATCTCTTGATTCCATGACCTTCAAAAAACTTTTTGAATTCTTTAGAGGTAAATTTCCTCACATTATTTGATCTTAAAAATTTTGATTTTCAGATATGTTTCATTATTTACATAAGACTTGAATGCTTTAAACTTTTCAAATGCCTCATATTTTTCTTTGATAAAATATACCCAGGTCATCCTTGTGTAGTCATCAATGATCAAAATGAAGTAGTGTTCTCATTGTATGATTTTAGTCCTAAAGGACCCACAGATATCAACGTGAATAATATCCAATGGTTTTGATGTAGAATGCTCTTTTGTCTTGAATTTGACTCTTGTATGCTTCCCTAATTAACAGTGTTTGCAAATAGGACTTGAGGGATTGATGATTTTTGGCATATCTTTTACTACTCTCTTTTTACTAGCTTTGATCATGTTATCAAAGCTCAAGTGTCCCATCCTTTTGTACCATAGCCAACTTTCATTTACTTGAATCATATGACATTCTTCTTCTTCCTCAATATCTAAGATATATGCATTGCTTGAGGTTCTTGGTGCAATAACAACTAATTTTCCTGATCCTTCTTCTCTTATTTCACATTTTTGGGAGTAAAAAATGAGTATATTTCCATGATCATAGGTTTGGCTTACACTAAGTAGATTAGGTTTTAAATTTTATACTAGTAGCACGTTTTCTGCTTTATTTTTCTTGTTTCCCAAAGAAGATGTGCCTTTTCCTAGTATTTTGGAAGATACATTATCTCCAAAATTGAGTTTACTTTTATCCTTATTTGTGAGAGTGATAAATTTTCTTTTATCTCCTGTCATGTGTTTTGAGCATCCACTATCAATATACCACTGACACTTTTTTTTTTGTATACAGGGCCACTTTAGATACAGTTACTTTTTGTTCTATATTCTTTTCTTTCCATATCTTCTTATCCTATTTGTTAGAGTTGCTTGTCTTCAGGGATTGCATTGGTAATATAAATTCATTGGTTTTATGTACATAGTTGTTGCACTTGTGGAATTCAACATTGTACTCTTATAGAGGGGGGAATGAATTATGGATTCTTTTCTCTACATCATTCTTATTGTTCTTATATATTTTGACATTTCTTGGTTTTTAGTTTCTATAAGATTTACAATGTGTTGCTTTGTGTCCAAAGTTGTTGCATGAATAACAATATCCAAGGAAGATATGTTAATATCTATTAGGAGGAGTCCTTCTGATTATTGTATTTCCTTTTCCTTTTGATACCATCCTTGTGGTCACTAAATTTCCTTTTCCTTTTGGATGAGGTGATTTCTTATTAAAAACAATCTTCAATTGTGCCATGTTCATCTTGTTATCTTCTCTTTTTAAGGGATTTCTAAGAGCATCTGCATAGCTGATTGACTTTTTATCAATTTTTTGTGCAATAAAGGTTGAATTTTGATCATATCCCAATCCAAATTTATTATTTGGTGATATTTGGTTGTTAAGGATATCATTCAAAATATTTTAACTATTCTCAAACTTTGACTGATGATTTCCTCTTTTTAGTTCTCCTTTCAACTGACTAATTTCATCCTCTAGCTTCTTACAAATTTGTTTCTTTTATTTGAATTGTTCATCCAAGATTTCTTTATTTATTTTGACTTATTGAAGATGAGTTTTCAAGTCAATGATGATTTTCTATGATTCTTTTATGGTTTTTGAAACTTCTTTCTCTCTTCTTTGTTGTGCTTGTTTAAATTCTAGTAGTTGTCCTCTTAACAACTTGTTCTTCATTTTATACTTTCTGAGTTCATCCAGGGCACTGATCAACTCTGCTTCAAGATCCACTTCTCCTTCAACCTCAAAGTTTTCTTCTTCAATATCAAAGGTATTTTTAGTGTGGTTATTTTTGGTTTCTATACTCATAAATAGGTTCTCAAATTCCTCTTCTTCTTCACTTTCTTCAGATGAGTTATTGTTCTCTTCAATGCAAAAGGTCTTCTTGTAGACCTTCCTTTTGTCTTTGGTTTGGCTCTTCTTCCGTTCTTTGAAATTTATTTCATCATTAATTTATTCTTGTTTTGGATAGGGACATTTGGAAGAAAAATGTCCAACATTTCCACAATTAAAGCATATTAGAGGAAACTTTCCCTTGTATCTACCCGTTCCTTTCTTGAGTTTCTTCATGAAGTTAGTTATTTCTTCATCAGATATTTCTGACTGATATTCATTAGACACCTGCTCCTATTTATTCTTTTATTTTGATTATTTAAATGTTGTTTATCCTTTTGTTGGTAATTATTTCCTTTTTCTCATCTCATATGTTGTGAGGATCCAATGAAGTTCATCCATTGTGAGATTATAAAGGTTTGTTCTATCTTCAGTAGTAGAAATCTTGGAATCATATATCATGGGTAATTATCTCAATATTTTTTGGACAATGGGTTGATCTATGATATCTTCTCCTAATGCTCTTATTGAGTTGACCACTTTGTCTACTCTTTGAAGACATTCTTCTATGTTATCTTCTTCTTTCATTTTCAGGTTTTCAAATTGTGTTCTGTAGGTTTTTAGTTTGGCCTTTTTGAACTTGCTATCTTCTTTATATATGACCTTTAGTTTATCCCAGATTTCTTTTGCTGACTTACAATGCATCACTTTCACAAATATAATATTGGTTAATCCTCCAAGGATGGCATTGGCTGGTCTTGCATTGTCATTACAAATATTATCTCCAGTTGTGTCTATGGGAGAACTAGTAGGTGGAGTGTACCCATCTTCTACATATTTCCAGATATCACAACCCAGGGACATTATATAGCCTTTCATCCTCACACTCCAAAGTGCATAATCATTCATTTTTAATAAAGGTTATATGGTAGAAGACATTCCCTCTTTTTGATCCATTGGATTATGTAAAATATACCTTCCAATTATTAGACCGTGTTGAAGTCACCTGCTCTAATACCAATTGTCAAAATGTATCTTAATACTGAGAGGGGGGGTGAATCAATATAAATAAATTTTATCAATTTTTAAACAATTATTTATTAACTTTATCGATCAGCAAGAAAATTTAGTAAATAACATCAATAAGTATAAAAATAAATACAAATTACAAGTTTTATATAAATGATTGAGTTTAGAGCACCAACTCTAGGAGACACCAATCCCCTTGTTTCAGGGCACCAACCCTAGGAAGCACCAACTCCCTTGTTTCAGGGATCCAACCCTGGGAAGCACCAACTCCCTTGTTTTAGGAAACCAGCCCCAGGAAGCGCCAACTCTTTGGTTTTAGGGAACCAACCCTAGGAAACACCAACTGCCTTTCTTTAAAATTTAATTAGAAAAATATATTAATCCTTTATTTCTCCTCCCTTCCACCCTCACTGCATAAAATGTTTACAATTTCTTTCTTGGACTCTGCTCCTTTTGATCTTTTGATGTAGACTACAGAGACACTTTATTCTCACCATTATTTCTCATTTATATAGTCTTCCAACTAGTGAACTTTGAATCATTAAGTATTTTAATAATTAACCATTGCACCATTTCATTAACATAAATTAATTTCTTCCTTTATTAATTTTAAGTAATCAGATGAATTTGATTTTTAATCAATATCTTCTTAATAGGAAAATATATTAAGAAACAGATTCTCAAATGGTACTGGAAGGCATGCTATTTATCTTCTACTTTTATAGGTTTATAAGTTTTGCATGGATATAAAATTAATCTTATTCTTCCATATGCCTCTATCATGCTCTTAGTGTATTTGTGACCACAATGGTGATCAAGCTTCTTATTCTCTATCGATTACAGTAATGGTGTTCTTCTCAGCTTTCCTACAAAAGACATAGTTAATTCCGAGGAACTTTATCTTTCCTTTATGTGACCTCAAGTTATGATTAAATCTATATTACAAAAGGTGCTTGTTCAACCTTTGGCGCTAAGTCTCCAACTATGAACCCCTTTCTTCTATGTGACCAGAACCCATGACCAAACACAATTCCAAACATGTGCCTATATGGTGATTTCAACATTACCCTCGATCAACAGTCAAGAATTAATATAATGGTGATATATTCAGTATGTGCTCTTTCAACATAGTGGATCGTTAACACTTGGACACTGTGTGCTTTTAATCCTACAGTGACACGTCATCAATTTTATCGATGGTCCAGATTAATAGTGAAACACCTCCTTAGAATTAATTGTCGTGCAACTTGTGGTGCACAATTTCTCCTCTGTCATGGATTTGTGTCCTCAATGAATGGTTTGATATTCACTTCCTCACAGCTCTGAAAAACTTTGAAACTTTTCATACCTTGGAGATAAACGGTTATTATTTAATCAATCATTGGATGGAAAACTATTGTCATTTCAAGGATCTGACACTCCATGAGTTCAGGAATTTGTGTCTTACCCTGTCCTTCCACTATAGTCGATCAGACAATCAAGAATTCACCTAAAATTCCTCCTTGATTTGACGATTGGTGGGATTTTGTGACTTCGGGATTCAATATTTCTAGGACTCAAAATTATTTACATATAGAGGGTCAATGTCAGATGACCATGATCAACGACTGAGATTTCAACTAATCTTCCTATCATATCAGATGGTCGGTGGAATTTCATGATTTTGTGACTTCACAATTTCATGCTTCTACCTTGTCTCCAATAATCACCGAAGTGGTGAAGTTTTGGAGTCCCACATCCTTCTATCTCCTGCTTGGATTTGATCTATGACTGATGATCTATTAGTTCAATCGGATGGCTCTAGTTATACTCGAAATTTCTCATTTAGATCTGATGACTATTTCATATCTGGCTCCCAATTGAATGGTCATGATTCCACGATCCTTTAGAAAGGACTTCTATCTGCATTTCACTCTAGCTTCTGTGCAATTTATGCAACACTATTTCTCCTGAGAGTTAGGACTTGTGTTGTGTTTGTTGCAGTTTGACATCAATGAAAACTGATCTTCCAACACTACCTATGTTCATCTCTGAAGTTATAACTAATTTTATTTTAATTCAAATTACACACAATTTTTATTTACACTAATGTAGTCATATATGTTAGGATCGATGAGAGCATATTATGATGCTATAGTCGGTATAAGGAAACCCAATCCTAAGTTGAATTGGTTGTCCTATGTATTTTCTTGATTTTTATTTTTTCTATATTATATTTTGTATTTTGAAGGAGGAGGTTTGTTACCATAAGATTATCCAAATTATGTATGCACCTACAATGGCTTCAAACTTTACCTTTTAGTCTACTAAAAAAGAGAGGGACCACTGATAAAAACATTTTTCAAGAATATAGACATAGTCTGTAAACTCTTCTTCTCAGAACAAATATGTATTTAATTCATAATTTGGAACCCTTTAATTTTAACTTTGGGAAATTGGAAGAATTACAGGTACTTTCCGAGGGTTTAGCTCATTAAATAAAAAATTTCACCCAAAGGTTACATTAGTAATGTTGTAGTTGAGTTCAAAAAATATTGAATCATCCATTTAGGGTTTGAGTGCTTATTGAGTTGGTTAAAACTTGTGTTGTATACAATCAACAAACCCCTTGGTATTGAAGAAACTAGTCAATAAGTTATATTTTGGGCTATTGAGTGTCTTTCTCTACTTTTCAAAAAAGTTAAAAAAACTCTCTTCTTGTAAAATAAAACATTACATACATTAATCAGAAGCTTATAGATATTGATCTATATTTACTACAATAAAATGCTAGAGACAATAACTAGAAATTAATATATGGTTGTAGAATGATCTTGAGACCTTGAGTTGTTTACATGTCATATATACATTTATTGGAACCTATGATATTTGTTGATCTTGAGCATTGGATCTCTCACTATAGAAGGTTTTCTCTTATTCCATAATAATTTTGTTTTCCATGCAACCTAGCCTTGGGGACGGTAATGCGAAGGAGTTAAATTGAGAGTTGATAGATGTTCTTCGTCTTTGGTAATATATATGGGTAAAATAGATAGTTCTTACCATCCGAACTCCATTATGTATATTATTTCCATCTTCCCAAATTGGAAATAATCAAACAGATTATATAATGTGCATTTATTTGGAAATCTGAAGCCAACCTGGAAATAAGGGAGCGGAGTATGGGAATGTTCTATGGTTTATTTTGATGTCCCATATATTCTATTGAATGGTAGATGCAAGGTATCATCTTTGAAAGACTACAATAGATCTGTAGATTCTTCTATCTCTCTCCTTGTCCACAAGATGTCTTATTAATTATATATATATATATATATATATATAATCCATGTTTCAGTTCTCACAAGCCTATGTAGGCAAGTGTTGGTAAGAGAAAAGATACAATATTTGATATGCACTGCCCATTGAAAGTTTGTCAACTTGTGTATAGTTTTTTTTTATTGCTTGAAATACATTGTGTAAACTAAACATTTTGGTTTTATAGAGAAGAACCTATTGATGAAAGATCCACCCTTTTGATCTTGTGTCATTAAGAAAGGCTAAATATTACCACCACTTTAATTTTAGGTGTCCAATTGATAATCTATTGGGTGTTGTTTTTGGGAACACACATGTCTTATGGGAAGGAAGGTATAAATGGTATATTTTCAAATGAGGAAATTCTTCTTCCAATTATTACAACAATTTGAAATCCCTTCCATAACAATAACCATATCTAATTTGTACTATGAAACTATGAACTGGTGTGAGCCTTTACTAAGCTAGATAGTTTAATGACTGGAAGCATGAGTTGTTATGAAGTCCATGGCTAAATGAGGGTTTTTCATCCTTTCTGGATATAAAATTGCAATCTATACATCACTAGTTAATAAACAATTAGAAGAAGAAAACCGGTCAAAGTATATTGATGACATAAATATGTGGAAATATTCTTCCAATAATGTTATAGAGATAAAGGAGGAGATGAGTGCCTATAAAGAAATGGTTGTTTTATTTTCACACAAATAAATGAAATTTAATAATGATGATGTTATTACAGCTATGGGTTGGTTACAAGTGGTATATCCAAAATCTCATTTGTCATCTAGGTTAGGATAAGTAAGTGTAACTGGAATGTTTTCATGTTAATTTTTCTCATTGTGGAAGAGACATCCAAAACTCTCATTATACTATTGCAACAATATTCTTGTATTTTTAATTATGGGGTTATTACATACAAGTGGCTTTTACAACATTGATTTCCTTTAATTTTCAATAATATTTTATATTTTTTTTAAATATGGGTATTTTACACCTAGTGAAGGAAAAAGCAATGAGCAGACCTGGTGAAGGAAGAAATAACAAGCAGACTCAGTGAAGTTTGGTGCAACTCACACAAAGTGATTGGTGTCTCTTTGTAATTTGATGCTTAGCAGTGGGTATTAGTGTCTCCAACAGATTGATGTCTATGAATATATGTAGAGTAGGTTGGTGTGGCTCAAACAAAAAGATTGGTGTCTCTTTGTAAGTTGGTGCTTAGCGGTGTGGATTGGTGTCTCCAGTAGATTGGTATCTATGAATATCTGTAAGAGTAGGTTAGTGCCTACAAGTATTTGTGCTAGTGAGGATTGGTGTCTCTAGTAGGTTGGTGGCTATAAAGAATTATAAAGATAATTTGTAGAGTTTTCTATTGAAAGGGTTTCCACATGAACCTTGGGTTCCATGTTCTGTAGTTAATATAAATCCTATGTGATTGTTTTTGTATGGTTGATGAATGTTTGAAAAAGTAAAAAATTGCCTTATACCAATATTTGATATGCACTGCCCATTGAAAGTTTGTCAACATGTGTATAGTTATTTTTTTATTGCTTGAAACACATTGTGTAAACTAAACAGTTTGGTTTTATAGAGAAGAACCTATTGATGAAAGATCCACCCTTTTGATCTTGTGTCATTAAGAAAGGATAAATATTACCACCACTTTAATTTTAGGTGTCCAATTGATAATCTATTGGGTGTTGTTTTTGGGAACACACATGTCTTATGGGAAGGAAGGTATAAATGGTATATTTTCAAATGAGGAACTTCTTCTTCCAATTATTACAACAATTTGAAATCCCTTCCATAACAATAACCATATCTAATTTGTACTATGAAACTATGAACTGGTGTGAGCCTTTACTAAGCTAGATAGTTTAATGACTGGAAGCATGAGTTGTTATGAAGTCCATGGCTAAATGAGGGTTTTTCATCCTTTCTGGATATAAAATTGCAATCTATACATCACTAGTTAATGAACAATTAGAAGAAGAAAACCAGTCAAAGTATATTGATGACATAAATATGTGGAAATATTCTTCCAATAATGTTATAGAGATAAAGGAGGAGATGAGTGCCTGTAAAGAAATGGTTGTTTTATTTTCACACAAATAAATGAAATTTAATAATGATGATGTTATTACAGCTATGGGTTGGTTACAAGTGGTATATCCAAAATCTCATTTGTCATCTAGGTTAGGATAAGTAAGTGTAACTGGGATGTTTTCATGTTAATTTTTCTCATTGTGGAAGAGACATCCAAAACTCATTATATTATTGCAGCAATATTCTTGTATTTTTAGTTATGGGGTTATTACATACAAGTGGCTTTTACAACATTGATTTCCTTTAATTTTCAATAATATTTTATATTTTTTTTAAATATGGGTACTTTACACCTAGTGAAGGAAAAAGCAATGAGTAGACCTGGTGAAGGAAGAAATAACAAGAAGACTCGGTGAAGTTTGGTGCAACTCACACAAAGTGATTGGTGTCTCTTTGTAAGTTGATGCTTAGCAGTGGGTATTGGTGTCTCCAGTAGATTGTGTTGGATTACTGAGAGGGGGGGTGAATCAGTAATAACGTAATTATAATCCTTTTTCTTCAAATGTTATATCAATGTAGAATTATTATCCAATAATGAGCAGTAATAAATAAACAATCACACACATGCACAGTACACCAGTGTTTTACGTGGAAACCC
>JASDQU010738772.1:0-13191 GCA_032191745.1 Picea mariana
ATCTACATGAAGCCTTCACAGTGTTCCAGACTAAAGTACATTTGAAATCAAGCATTACACTATCCATGATGAAGTCCAGAAAGGAGAAAATGATTCTCCAATACATATCTCCACAGATGAGCAGATAAGCAGACATTTTGATAAAGCTTCTATCCAAGATGAAAGAGTTTGCGTACTCAAGCTAAAGCTCACGGAAACAACTTCCTTCTTATTGAAAAAGGAAGAAATGACTCTCCAAGTTAGGAGGGAGCACTGAAAAACATTATTGAAGACATTCATCTTTAAATTTGAAAAATAGTCCATTTTGGACAAATGCTTTCCTGTTCGGAAAGTGGATTGAGACTTCTAATGGACAGTCACTTTCCATTGTGGTTAACATGGGAAGTAGTTTGATTGCTGATGTATCATAAACAATGACTTCCCATTGTGGTTAACATGGGGAGTGGTCTAGGGAAGTCTCTCTTCTTGAGGGTTACTCAAGAAGACTGGCCCACCTCGCCGGACAACGATTTCTCATTGTGGTTAACATGAGGAATGGTCCATTTTGGAGGTTGATGCAGGACAGTCTTTTCCTCTTGTGGTTAATAGAGGAAATGGTCTAGACAGTCATTCCTTAGGGTTTATACATTCTCTCCAAGGTGCACTTTGATTAGTGTAGGAGGAATGGCCCAGGGTGGGGAATGGTCCAGGCTCAGCAATCAGGGACAGATATTCCTTAGGGTTTATACATTCTCTCCAGGGTGCACTTTGATTAGTGTAGGAGGAATGGCCCAGGGTGGGGAATAGTCTAGGCTCAACATTCCTTAGGGTTATACATTCTCTCCAGGGTGCACTTTGATTAGTGTAGGAAGAATGGCCCAGGGTGAGGAATGGTCCATGTTAAGAAGACAGGACAGTTATTCTACCTTGTTTGAGAAGAATAGTCCATATATCTCATTGTTCTACTCTGAGGGCAGATATTCTTTCATATCTCACAGACGTGAGTGAAAAATTGGCCCAGATAATTCAATTTATATCATAACATTGTTTATGTGCAGGTTGCTATCAGATGTTTGTTATGAAGACTATATGACAATAGATGTAGACTACTGTGGTGGATATGTTCCACTGTTCCTGAGGCAGATATTCTTTCAGAGCTCACAGATGCGAGTGAAATATTGGCCCAGATGATTCAGTTTATATCACAACATTGTTTCTATGCAGGTTGCTATCAGATGTTTGTTATGAAGACTACTTTGGTGGATATGTTCCACTGTTTGTGACTATACGTTGTTGATCAAGTACTTGTGTGTTACTTGGTGTGGTAGTGAACCACTGGATTGTAGTTATGTACTACTATGGATAGACACAATTGTGTTCTATTTTTATTCTGATTGCCTTGAAGACTATCAACAGTTTATTGGAGATAATCATCATCCAGACGAATGATGAACAGAGATTTTTCCAGACGAAAAATAGTTCAGAGCATTTACTCTTCTAGATTATAAGAATGACTCTTGTATCACTCTATGGTGTGAGTGACTTATCCAACATCATGTCTAATTACTCAGATGAAGTATGGTTTCGAGAGATGATGCAGCTGATGGTGATGGTGATGCTCATGATCTAGTCATGAGATAGTCTAGACGACTATAAGGATGCTACCAGGTAAATGGTATGTTTTTGTGCTCAAGACCATTACTTGTAATACCTCCCTAGCTAGGAGGGAGTGTTAATATTATGGTAGCTGCGGGAGGTATTTACCTCCACGTGTGAACCTGACGAGAATAGAAGACTCCAGAAAGCAAGAGAAAACCCTAATGAGTTGGCTAATAACCCTAGAAGTCTTGTCGGCTCAAGAAGATAATTTATATTAGGTTATTAGCTTCCAAGAGAAGAAGTTGGCCATAAATAATAATAATATACTAAACAGAGACATATCCAGAAGGAGAAGTCGGCCCCAACAAATCTAGCAAAACCAGTATAAATACAGGGCGCCAGTTCTCATTTGACACATCTGAGAATTGCAGACAGCAACTGGTGCGCACGTGTGGAGGAGAGCTACAGGTGCAGCTAGCAGTTTCAGTGTTGGCTTGGACTATCTCTTGGCTAGGGTTTGGACTATCTGATCAGCTATTGTTGGTGCGCTATCCTTGGAGGAAGATGCGCTACACCTTGTTTGACTATCTAGCCTAGGGTTTGCTCCCGGAGTAATTCTCAGTCAAGGTCAAAGAGCTCGGAGGGTGGCTTCGGCCTATGGTTAGGTGACGAGGGTATTGTCAATGGTAAAATGAGCACACAATCTTCTATATTCTAACAGTTTCCCGAGGGTTTTACCAAGTAATATCTCACGACTTTTATGAATTTGTTATTTTACAATGATCCTATAACCATGTACAATTTCAAATAGATTAAACTCCTTCTTGCCTCATCCTACAAGTTCATTCTCTCTAAATGAGATGGACAATGTGCTCAAAACCATCCCTATGTGTTAGATGACAATGAATGCACACAAGAAAACTAAAATAATATTCTTATACACCACCTATATTCAAAAGATAATCACCAATCTTATGGTATGTTAATAAATCTTTCTTAGTTTACTAAATATGAATAATAAACAATTTTTAAAAATAATATAATTAAAAAACATCTATAGAACCATCGTAAATAAGCACTGTGTACACACAAATATAATTTTAGCCTCTTAGTGGACCCAAATGACCCACACCCTTCATATGTCAACGATTTATGATATGTCAATTCTGCGAAACAAGAAATTGTAAGCTTTATTGGTGAAAATATAGCATGGAACTTGTCATAATATAGTAAGGAACTTTGATGTAATGTGTTTTTAATTTAAAATATATAAAATTTTGATACAGTGAAATTAAGAACGTGTAAGCTTTATTGGTGAAAATATAGCATGGAACTTGTCACGATGTAATGTGTTTTTAATTTAAAATATATAAAAAATTGATACAGTGAAATTTGATCTTGGAAACTTTTTTAAATGAATTTATATATTAAATTATATAAAAAAATATTTATTTATATAAAGATAATGATTTCTTAAAAAATGATAGTTATCCAATAATATAAGGTTTATAATATTATAGTTTGAAAGATATATTGCTAGATTATAATGTAAAGTTTATAATACTATAGTTTGAAAGATATATGTATAGTTTGAAAGATATATGGTTAGATTATATTGTAAAGTTTATAATACTATAGTTTGAAAGATATTATGTTAGATTATAGATATTAAACGGGATGGTATATATAAAATCATAAAGAGTAAATTTAACAAATTAAGAAGGTCTAAATATAATCAAATAGTTGTTTGAATCGAAATTTAAATATTCTAGGTAAATTCAAAAACCATAAAACTGCAAAGATCAAATTTGATGTTGATAATATGACAAATTTGCAATGTAGATAGTGTAAGTGTTAGATATAGAGAAAAAATATACCCAAAAAACCATTGAAAATGAGCACTTTGAATGTTCATTTTTCATGGTTGAACAACATTAATTGAACCAAAGATGGGAATGGGGAGCTTGTTGGAATCCCTATGTGAATGGAGATCTTTTCTTCTTATCAAAATCATTTTCATCATATACTTCTAAATATACATTTCCACATACGACCATGGAAGGGTTATCAGATGGCACAACATGGCTACAAAGGTAAAGAAGAATATTCACTATTTTATTAGTGTAGAAAAATTTATTAAGAGGAGCGCTTCCAAATATTTTTTTATTGGGTTTTGAAAAATAGTCTAATGGTTTCCCAAATGAAGTCATTGTCTGTTGAGCATCATATAAGAGATGATCTTTGTGAGAAGAGGATGGATTGCTATCAACCATAGTCTATAGTTGGACAGGAGGAAAATTGTAGTAGGGAGTGTGAGAACCTTGTTAAAGAATCCATGTTAATGGAATTCGTTGGAAAAAGATTAAATGGTAACCAATTAAGGGAAAATTTATTGTGTTGTTGTGCCCTTCTAGTTTGATCTGTATTATTATTTGTTTTCTTTGTTAGTGCTATGGTTGTTAGGCCTAGACGAGGAAGGATTTCTTGGGGAAGCTATGAAAAGATACTCTCCAATGAATCTCTAGTATAGATGGATTATGGCACGTGTTCTTGTGTCCTTCCAATTTGTTGTGTATGATTATTTGTTTTATGTGTTAGTAATTTTTTTGTTAGGCTTAGATGAGTGATTTTGTTGTTAGGCCTAGAGGAAGGATTTTGTGGTGGAGGTTATGAAAAAGTACTCTCCAAGGAATCTCTAATATAGATAGATTGTGACATGTGAATGGCATGAATGTTCTTGAAGATACTAACTTAAGAAAATCCCATTGATAAGATACACATAGAACACTAATAAGATACTTCAATTGAAGATATTTCCTCTTAGCCCTTATATGGAGAAGAATCCTCAAAGATTTAGAGGAACACAAAGAGATTGAATTGCAAAACCTACCTAGAACTCGAAAAGTCTCGGACGTGAATGTAGAAAGGCATGAAAGACATATTATTATGAGTTTTGGGACTCTTTATGGTTACAAAGTGTTCTATAAAACCCATATTTGTTGTAGCTTGAAATTTTTTATGGAGTAGTGCTAGTGAGAGAGAGCCAACAACAAGTATACTCACACCACAACCAATCAACCATCATATTAGTGGGAGGAACCACTCCCTTGTTGCTACCCCATTGGAATAAGGATCAAGGTATATTGGAGCTTATATGTTGTCATGAACCACTTCACTCAACCAATATGGGATATTGATTTATGTATAAAGAGATTTATGTCTTTGAAACAACTCCAAAACACATAGATATTAAGTGTATATGACTTAGTAATGAAGATTTTTTAGGAAAACATGTGAAAGGGGTACTGTGTAGTATTGAAAGTGACAATTTTATATGACCAAATAACTCAACTATTAATGTTTAAATCTCTTTATATAAAAACGAGTATATCTATGCACCATAAACTTACTGAATAATATTTATTGGATATGTATCCAATAAATATGATGAAAAAAAATAAACCAATAATTAACTTATTGCATGATGCAACTAGATAACAAAATAACCATAGAAAAATTATGCTTTCTTCCTCCACAGCTATCCATACAAAACCTTAACTCATAAACCTATCCCGATACTTCCATACAAAACTTTAACTCATAAACCTATCCCGAGTACCCTAACTACTTCTGCCAAATTCATCTGGATAATTTTTAATACTTTCGCTACCCAACAAGTCTCACATCTAATTCTTTCCATCTGTACTCCGACATCCAAATTACCACGTACGGCCATGGAAGGACCATCAGATAACACAGCAGCTGTACATGATGAGGACGCCAAGTCACTGGAGTTTGAAGGCGTTGTTATAGCAGGAGGTGGCATTGCTGGTCTCTCCACAGCTCTTGCTCTTCATAGGTACTCATACCCGTATCCCCTCTAAACAACTTTTTTCCAATAAAGACCCCATGATGGCATTCATAGTCTCTTTCTTGTTGGCAGAGTGGGGTTGAAGAGCTTAGTATTGGAACGAGGGAGTTCATTGAGAACCACAGGAGCAGCTCTCAACCTCTGGACTAATGCCTGGAGGGCACTCCATGCTCTCGGAATCGCAGAAGACCTTCGTGCAACCCATTTTCGATTAAAAGGGTAAGAGCCTCTGACACTGCCCTTTATTCAATACAATTGAATTGAGTCAACCCTAATTCATCCATGGCCATCGCCATGGAGGTTTCAGCTCACAGATGGTCTCCCCGGAGGATGAAGTGAACAAACAAGTTTCATACAGAGGCCCTGGCAAACGGTGAGCACTGCCTGCTTGCGATAATCTTAATTGTTATAAATTAAGATCGATGACAGCAAATGGTTGCAAACCTAGTTGATTTATCGGTAATATTGAGATGATGATATTATGTGAGTCTTGGGCAGGGATCATGAAGTTCGCTGTGTGAAAAGGGGTGTTCTTCTTGAAACTCTTGCAGCTGGCCTGCCTGCAGGAACCATCAGATATAACTCCAAAGTTGTTGATATATTCACAGATAGTAGCAATTCAGATTTCCCTACCATAATGTTGGAAGATGGAACATATATCAAGGCCAAGGTGAAGTTTTAAATCCCACTAAACAGACAAAAAATTGGCTTGCCTGTAGGGTTTGATTATTGTTTCTGTATTTTGCCATTATTTGATTTCTTTTTGTAAGTGCTTCAAGAAACATGCCTTAAGGGGTCGCACTTGAAAGTGCAGACTTCCTTTAGCTTGGGTGTATGAAGGTATCTATTCCAACAAAATTTCCCAGAACCTGGCATCTGGTCTCATCTCTTTGAAATGATGAAACTCATGCCATGCAAGTAGGGCAGACCACAACGAAAATGGAACCCTGGTTGATGGCTCTTAATACTCTGTCAAGCTCACACAAATGCCCTGACGGCCTATTTTTGCAAAAAAATTGAGTTAGACTTTCTAGGTTGCTTAAACTTTCTCAGATGCAATTTCATTTTTAAGGGTATAATCTCTTTGAACCATTCTGCACTCACGATTTAAATCGCAGGATGTTCTCTTCTAGAGTTCACATGATCTTTGGATATTTTGTTTATCTATGGTGTTTTAGACCATCTGCCAATCTGGCATTTGTAAAATATGTGAGCTTGTTTCATTTCGTGTTTTGATAAAACTTTTTCAGTTACAATTTCACATTCAGTGGCATAATCTTTTTTTCTTTTCCATATAACCATGCATGGAAAGCCCCAAAGACTTCATTGTTGTTAATGGGTTGTAATTAAGGTAAACTGTTGGTGCCTGAGCACTTAACCCTGAGGGGGTGCCTGAGCACTTAATCATGAGGGATTAAGAGAGTCAAACCCATGACCTCTCCAAAGTTGGGGACAGATCTCACGTCTAGCTCATGACTGCTTGAGTTAATCCTAATGACATAATCTCTTTGAACTTATGGAGTATAAACTCTGCACTCACAATTCCTAGATCACACAATGTTCTCTTCTTGACTTCCTCACTTCCTCTGATATTGACACAGGTTGGAAATTTTGTTTATCTATGGTGTTTTTAATCATCTGCACGTATAAGTTATGTCAGCTTTTATTTTGTATTTGTCCATCTTCTTCTTGCAACTGCAGAGCTCGGTTCGGTAGTTTTGATTTGATCAGTGGCATTCCTGTATCCTGTCATTTTTCTACTGGTGTTCTCAGTGCACACTTTTAGTTTTATGGTATTGTCAGAAATCTTATTTGATTTCCAATTTCTTGGGCTAGCTTTTGTTGCATATTTTTCATTCTTGTGGTAGCGTGTCTTGACCTCTGTTTCCTATGGAGGCTATTGCTGGTAACTTGTCCCCATCCTCTGCTTCTTATGGATGCATTTGCCTCCATTCCCTGCTTCTTATGATTGCTATTGCTGGTGAGTCTCTGTTCATTTTTCTTACTGTTATTTGGGAGGAGAAAGTATCATTGGATTGCCTTTGCCTGAAGCAAGATTAAGCCAATCTCTAGTAAAAGGATTTGGTATGGTATTGTTCTTTGACCTTAGAAAGTGTGAAGAAAACATTCATTTTTTAATGTCTTCAGTCTTCTTCCAAATTTCCATGAGATGGCAATGTGTTCAGTACGAATTTGTTTTTTTAATTTAACTGCCAACAGGTGTTGATAGGATGTGATGGGGTGAACTCAATTGTTTCTGAGTGGTTGGGGTTTCATCCCGCCAAAATCTTGGGAAGGTCTACAAGTCGCGGATTGTCTACCTACCCTGAAGGGCATGATTTCGATCCAAAATTATATATCAATCTACAGCAAGGTATTAGAGCTGGGTACATTCCCATCAATCACACGGAGGTTTTCTGGTTCTTAAATCGAAAATCACTTCCCCAAGGTATTCTGATATGTTATTCCTTCTAGCCTCTTAGTAATATCCAAATTGGAATTAAATTGTTCATTAACTAACAATAAGTTGCTCAACAGACTCAGAAACTGCACAAGAACCCAAGCTTATCATACAAGAAGCATTGGATTTACTTAGAGATTTTCCAGAGGAGTATCATGATATTTTGAAGAGAACACTGCAAGACACACCTACTATGACTCCTCTCAGATGCCGGTGTCCATGGACAGTGTTAGTTGGGAGACTGTCAAAAGGCACAGTCGCCATCGCAGGAGATGCAATGCATGCAATGACTCCTTATATTGGACAAGGCGGATGTTCGACACTGGAGGATGCAGTTGTTCTTGGCAGATGCTTGGCAGAAGGGATGAATGGAAAAATATTTAATTCCACAAACGAAGAAAGAAAGAGAATCGAGGAAGCATTGAAGAAATATGTAGAGGTGAGGAGATGGAGAGTGTTTATGCTGATGACTAAATCTTACATAACAGGATTATTGCAACCAGGATCAGGAAGATTTGCCAAATTTCTTAGAGAGAAAATCATGACAAAGGTGTCCGGTAATGCTCTGAGCCATGCGGAATATGATTGTGGGGGTCTTTTTGATACCATGAAATAAGTTTGAAACTTGAAAGTTATGATTACAGTTCCAATGTACATTGTCTATACACTGGCAATAGTATATTTCTGCAGCACAAAGTATTCAACAAAAAATTTATTGGTGCTCAGCAAATAATGTATATCTTGAGTAAAACAAGAGACCAAAAAGTGGATTCCACCACATATATCCTTTTATTTTGTCAAAATGGGTGAACTTTCAATCAAATTCTCTTTAAAAAAATGCAAGTTTGAGTTCTAACTGCCTTCTGAAGCTAAATCTGTACCCATTGCCCAATATACTGATTGCCCAATATACTGACAAAGAGGTGCACTGAAGGATTGCCAAGGATAAATTGCCGATTCTTCTCAAGCTTATATGTTTTCATATTGGACCTGTGATGAAGTTTCCCGTCCATTTGTTTCTTTTGAAGATTGTGTGACACAGACAATTGTCATTAGTATGGAAAACAGGATATTGATGGCACAGTTGAGGATACTTTGGGAATGATATTACATTCTTAGATGACTGCATACATTCCCCAAATGAATTCCATATACTTGGTCAAACAAGTATTACAGACGATCGCCATTGTGAACCATTTGAGTTTTCTGTGACATTATGTACTATAAAGCCTCCATAAACAGTAACAACGTTTTGGATGTGTTAATGTGGCCTTACCGGTCTCCAAATTGTGTCTTCAAGATTTGAGTACAACCCGATACATTCACTTTCAAGCACAAGTATTTACCTTTCGATCCATGTTTTTTTTGCATTCAATTTAAATGTTACAGTTTAAGAAAGGATACTTAGTGGCCAGTTGTTTGGAGGATTCTAAAAAAATATTGGGTATTCAAATATGATTCTTCAACAATTTTTAGTCGAATTTTGAGTAAAAGTAAACAAAAAAGTAGAACATTTAGACTACCACTATATAAAGTGTGAATATTTCAATTTCAAATAAATAAATAAATAGAATAGAAATTGAATGAACAACATATGATGATGTACATTAACAAATTTGAGAAAAATACATTTTTTTTATCCTGCAAGTCAAATAAGAGATAAATATTCCTAAAGTTTTTATCTTGTCAAGTTAAATAGGAGATAAACATTACTAGAGTCATACAAACATTATTGGAATCAAAATAACTCGAAACAGGTATTATTAATCTCATTACAAATAAACATTATTGGAATCAAAATAACTCAAAACATGCCTTATTAATCTGATTACATGGATGATATGATCTATATAATGGGATTGTAATATTGAATATAAAGATGATGTACTATCCAAGATATTAACAAATTTGAGAAAAATACATTCTTTTTATCCTGTAAATCAAATAAGAAATAAATATTTCTAAAGTTTTTATCTTGTGAAGTTAAATAAGACTTGACAATAGGAGATAAACATTACTAGAGTCATACAAACATTATTGGAATCAAAATAACTCAAAACATGCCTTATTAATTTCATTACATGGATGGTATGATCTATATAATGAGATTGTAATATTGAATATAAAGATTCTTTTTGATGGGAAAAAAAATTCATTACATAGATTCTTAAACATATAAGAACCTTTTTAATACCTTGGAACTTATTTTAACAAAGATCAATCATTCCATTAAAAGACCTTAATTCCAGGGCATTGTGGAAAAACGGACACTCAAGCCTCTTATTGTCAAATGTTTGAGTGACCTTTGGTCATTTTTAACAATGTTGCTATTTGATCATACCTTGGAAATGTTGTAAAAGATTAATAGATTTTCAAAGTACAAGGAATTGTTTATGGAAAATGGGGGAAATGTGTGTTGTGTATAAGTGGTGCATGTTTGTGTCATGATCAACCATGTCACATTCTGTAATGTCCCTAATCCGAACCTCATTTGTAGTTGCGCATATACGCTAGTGATCCGTTTTGGTTTTGCACGCACCTTAGTAGTGCACGATGTAATGATCCATATACACCAGTGAACCATTGGCAACAAGTGTGAATGTAATGTACATATAGGCTGGTGAGCCATGGTACCAAGTTTTGGTTTTGCACGCACCTGTGGAGTGCGCGAGGCTTGTTATCAAAGAAAAAGTGTGCACATTCCATAGTGTTGCACATACCTTAGCTAGTGCGTGTGGATTGCGCATCAAGGGAGGGTGCTCACATTCCACAGTGTTGTGTACACACAAGTAAGTGTGCGGGAATGATTGTGATGTGTGTGTGTTTTGAGATCGAAGAGCCCGTGTGACTATTGCGTTGGTGAGCCGTGATGCAAATAGGCCAGTGCACCTATTCTTGTAAAGTGTATCACACTCAAGTTATTAATATATTACATCATTGTGCGCAGACTAACTCGGACGAAAAGAGACGAGGCGTTGAACTCCATCGGAAAAGGGGGGGGGATATTTTAATAATAATTTTGAACAGTGTAATTTATGGATATATTATTTATCCCAAGTCCCTGAGAGTAGGGAACAAGTCACCAAGTGGCTAAAGTTAATTTTGAAGGTGACAAGTGTCGAATTGAAAAAATGCAATATATATTTCCGACCTTAGTGTACTTTGGGGGGATAATCGATTATTCTCTGTGGATTTCGGGGGAATCCATTGTTTTCCTCCATCATTCAAAGGAATAAAAGTCTGTATTTTGTTGTAATTATAATAATGGATTAACTTTGTGCTTGGGAAAAACTTGGTACGATTGAGAAAGTGGGCTGTCAGGCCCGTAGGTTGTCAGGCCTGTAGTTGTCCAAGAGGCGGTTTGTCAGGCCCGTGAGTGATCTCTCCAAGTGACAGATTGGTTGGGAATTGTTCCCTGGTGCATTGGGCATTAGTTGCAGTGCTCTGAGACTTTCAAATCCGACTTCTTGTTGAGGCCCTAGAAGGGAAGTGGGGCAGTCAAAGGACTGTTGAGAAGAGAAGGGGCACACTTTCTGGGATGGGATAGGCATGTGGGGAATGAGGAACTGTAGAGTAGTTGCATTAATTGACACCTTACATTGAACAATTGCGTTGTTTGTTAGACCATAGATTGGCACTAGAGATCTTTTTTCCCTGGTGGAGTTCAAGCCCTAGCTCGGGGGTGACCTGTTGCTGAAAGATTACGAGAAACAACGTCTATGGTTGGGAGGAACATCTAAGTCACACATGTAGTTGGTGAATTTTCATAAAAGATACATGTTCTTATGTGCTTGTCTATTTACTGCATGTTTATTCATTTGTATTTGTTATGATATATTACTTGTATAGTGTTGTATGTGAATAATGGTTGTTATTTTGTTAATGTTGTCTATTTTGTTAGTATGATGTGAGTATTTAGCATAGTATTGGTATATGTTGAGTATGCTAGTTGATAAGTAACTTCGTTAAGATAGTCTTGGTAAACGGTCAAGAGCTTCCTGAGTGAAGCTAGAAGTATCGTGCGCACAGAAGGTGGTCCTTGTGCACAAGTGACTGGTTTCACTGTCTGGGTTGGAACGTAGTCTGAGCACAGAGGAAAGAAAGACCCACAAGCATAATCCGAACAATTATGTATGTTGTGGTATCAGAGCGTCAGAAGTTGGGAATGTGGGTGATGTGGCCTAGCCTTGGTGGTTGGGGATGTTACATTCTGGTATCAGAGAAATTGGTTCAACACTAGACTTGTATGGGCCAAAGATTAACATAAAATAGATGTGTGCATTAAGTATTGGTGTTGCGTAGTATAGAGATTATTATGCGTGAAAAAATACTGGTGTGTAGTGAAAAGTTGTGATGCACGCAAAGTATTGATGTGGGGTGTGCACACTAGAAATTGAGATGTTAAAAACATCCATGAAATCTGAAGAAATAATTATGACAAAATGGTGCATAGTTTTCATGAAGTTATCTTATGTATTCATCTAACAAATCTTGTTGTCTGCACATTTTTCATAATTATTAGCAATTAGAACAGGATAAAATCAATACAGAAGGTCGAAAGCATGGAAGATGGGTAGAGGACTTATAGTTCTAATGATGAATTTAGTGATTTGTATGTCAGTTTGGGTATTGATGGTATGAAATTCAAGGAGGAGCGCATAAATTTGGTAGAAACCATAAAAGGACTACAAAATGATGTCCAAAGTTATAAAGTCAATAACGAAAGGCTTAAGAAATCCAAGGAGCAACAAGATGACTTCAATGTCAAGTTGATGCAAAGCTTGGATAGAATAGAAAAGAAAATGGATAAGGAAACAAAGTCAAGTAGGTCAAAAAGTCGCAGGTCTCATGATGAGAAAATAAGAGAAGCAAGAGGTGTTTATAAGAAACATCACCATTCACCAAAGCATTCATTTAGGAAACCGCGCAGTAGCTCAAATTCATCCCATGTCAGAAAGAATAAGAGAAGGACTGGTGTGGACAAGCTACAGGGAGAAATGAATAAGATATCCTACTTTTGATGTTGAGCATAAAAAGGATGAGGATGCAGAGACATGGTCACTGGGTATGATGAAGTACTTCCAATTGCATAATTATTCTGCGAATGCGGAAGGGAGAATTGTTATTTATCATCTCAAGGGGAAAGCATCATTGTGGTGGGATCAGTATGTACAAGTGCAACACATTGATGAGAAGAAGGTTACTTGGAGAGAGTTTAAGAGGTATTTTGAAAGAAAATATTTAACCAAGAGGTACTATGACAAGAAAATGAATGAGTTCT
>JASDQU010738772.1:42283-56677 GCA_032191745.1 Picea mariana
ATCTACATGAAGCCTTCACAGTGTTCCAGACTAAAGTACATTTGAAATCAAGCATTACACTATCCATGATGAAGTCCAGAAAGGAGAAAATGATTCTCCAATACATATCTCCACAGATGAGCAGATAAGCAGACATTTTGATAAAGCTTCTATCCAAGATGAAAGAGTTTGCGTACTCAAGCTAAAGCTCACGGAAACAACTTCCTTCTTATTGAAAAAGGAAGAAATGACTCTCCAAGTTAGGAGGGAGCACTGAAAAACATTATTGAAGACATTCATCTTTAAATTTGAAAAATAGTCCATTTTGGACAAATGCTTTCCTGTTCGGAAAGTGGATTGAGACTTCTAATGGACAGTCACTTTCCATTGTGGTTAACATGGGAAGTAGTTTGATTGCTGATGTATCATAAACAATGACTTCCCATTGTGGTTAACATGGGGAGTGGTCTAGGGAAGTCTCTCTTCTTGAGGGTTACTCAAGAAGACTGGCCCACCTCGCCGGACAACGATTTCTCATTGTGGTTAACATGAGGAATGGTCCATTTTGGAGGTTGATGCAGGACAGTCTTTTCCTCTTGTGGTTAATAGAGGAAATGGTCTAGACAGTCATTCCTTAGGGTTTATACATTCTCTCCAAGGTGCACTTTGATTAGTGTAGGAGGAATGGCCCAGGGTGGGGAATGGTCCAGGCTCAGCAATCAGGGACAGATATTCCTTAGGGTTTATACATTCTCTCCAGGGTGCACTTTGATTAGTGTAGGAGGAATGGCCCAGGGTGGGGAATAGTCTAGGCTCAACATTCCTTAGGGTTATACATTCTCTCCAGGGTGCACTTTGATTAGTGTAGGAAGAATGGCCCAGGGTGAGGAATGGTCCATGTTAAGAAGACAGGACAGTTATTCTACCTTGTTTGAGAAGAATAGTCCATATATCTCATTGTTCTACTCTGAGGGCAGATATTCTTTCATATCTCACAGACGTGAGTGAAAAATTGGCCCAGATAATTCAATTTATATCATAACATTGTTTATGTGCAGGTTGCTATCAGATGTTTGTTATGAAGACTATATGACAATAGATGTAGACTACTGTGGTGGATATGTTCCACTGTTCCTGAGGCAGATATTCTTTCAGAGCTCACAGATGCGAGTGAAATATTGGCCCAGATGATTCAGTTTATATCACAACATTGTTTCTATGCAGGTTGCTATCAGATGTTTGTTATGAAGACTACTTTGGTGGATATGTTCCACTGTTTGTGACTATACGTTGTTGATCAAGTACTTGTGTGTTACTTGGTGTGGTAGTGAACCACTGGATTGTAGTTATGTACTACTATGGATAGACACAATTGTGTTCTATTTTTATTCTGATTGCCTTGAAGACTATCAACAGTTTATTGGAGATAATCATCATCCAGACGAATGATGAACAGAGATTTTTCCAGACGAAAAATAGTTCAGAGCATTTACTCTTCTAGATTATAAGAATGACTCTTGTATCACTCTATGGTGTGAGTGACTTATCCAACATCATGTCTAATTACTCAGATGAAGTATGGTTTCGAGAGATGATGCAGCTGATGGTGATGGTGATGCTCATGATCTAGTCATGAGATAGTCTAGACGACTATAAGGATGCTACCAGGTAAATGGTATGTTTTTGTGCTCAAGACCATTACTTGTAATACCTCCCTAGCTAGGAGGGAGTGTTAATATTATGGTAGCTGCGGGAGGTATTTACCTCCACGTGTGAACCTGACGAGAATAGAAGACTCCAGAAAGCAAGAGAAAACCCTAATGAGTTGGCTAATAACCCTAGAAGTCTTGTCGGCTCAAGAAGATAATTTATATTAGGTTATTAGCTTCCAAGAGAAGAAGTTGGCCATAAATAATAATAATATACTAAACAGAGACATATCCAGAAGGAGAAGTCGGCCCCAACAAATCTAGCAAAACCAGTATAAATACAGGGCGCCAGTTCTCATTTGACACATCTGAGAATTGCAGACAGCAACTGGTGCGCACGTGTGGAGGAGAGCTACAGGTGCAGCTAGCAGTTTCAGTGTTGGCTTGGACTATCTCTTGGCTAGGGTTTGGACTATCTGATCAGCTATTGTTGGTGCGCTATCCTTGGAGGAAGATGCGCTACACCTTGTTTGACTATCTAGCCTAGGGTTTGCTCCCGGAGTAATTCTCAGTCAAGGTCAAAGAGCTCGGAGGGTGGCTTCGGCCTATGGTTAGGTGACGAGGGTATTGTCAATGGTAAAATGAGCACACAATCTTCTATATTCTAACAGTTTCCCGAGGGTTTTACCAAGTAATATCTCACGACTTTTATGAATTTGTTATTTTACAATGATCCTATAACCATGTACAATTTCAAATAGATTAAACTCCTTCTTGCCTCATCCTACAAGTTCATTCTCTCTAAATGAGATGGACAATGTGCTCAAAACCATCCCTATGTGTTAGATGACAATGAATGCACACAAGAAAACTAAAATAATATTCTTATACACCACCTATATTCAAAAGATAATCACCAATCTTATGGTATGTTAATAAATCTTTCTTAGTTTACTAAATATGAATAATAAACAATTTTTAAAAATAATATAATTAAAAAACATCTATAGAACCATCGTAAATAAGCACTGTGTACACACAAATATAATTTTAGCCTCTTAGTGGACCCAAATGACCCACACCCTTCATATGTCAACGATTTATGATATGTCAATTCTGCGAAACAAGAAATTGTAAGCTTTATTGGTGAAAATATAGCATGGAACTTGTCATAATATAGTAAGGAACTTTGATGTAATGTGTTTTTAATTTAAAATATATAAAATTTTGATACAGTGAAATTAAGAACGTGTAAGCTTTATTGGTGAAAATATAGCATGGAACTTGTCACGATGTAATGTGTTTTTAATTTAAAATATATAAAAAATTGATACAGTGAAATTTGATCTTGGAAACTTTTTTAAATGAATTTATATATTAAATTATATAAAAAAATATTTATTTATATAAAGATAATGATTTCTTAAAAAATGATAGTTATCCAATAATATAAGGTTTATAATATTATAGTTTGAAAGATATATTGCTAGATTATAATGTAAAGTTTATAATACTATAGTTTGAAAGATATATGTATAGTTTGAAAGATATATGGTTAGATTATATTGTAAAGTTTATAATACTATAGTTTGAAAGATATTATGTTAGATTATAGATATTAAACGGGATGGTATATATAAAATCATAAAGAGTAAATTTAACAAATTAAGAAGGTCTAAATATAATCAAATAGTTGTTTGAATCGAAATTTAAATATTCTAGGTAAATTCAAAAACCATAAAACTGCAAAGATCAAATTTGATGTTGATAATATGACAAATTTGCAATGTAGATAGTGTAAGTGTTAGATATAGAGAAAAAATATACCCAAAAAACCATTGAAAATGAGCACTTTGAATGTTCATTTTTCATGGTTGAACAACATTAATTGAACCAAAGATGGGAATGGGGAGCTTGTTGGAATCCCTATGTGAATGGAGATCTTTTCTTCTTATCAAAATCATTTTCATCATATACTTCTAAATATACATTTCCACATACGACCATGGAAGGGTTATCAGATGGCACAACATGGCTACAAAGGTAAAGAAGAATATTCACTATTTTATTAGTGTAGAAAAATTTATTAAGAGGAGCGCTTCCAAATATTTTTTTATTGGGTTTTGAAAAATAGTCTAATGGTTTCCCAAATGAAGTCATTGTCTGTTGAGCATCATATAAGAGATGATCTTTGTGAGAAGAGGATGGATTGCTATCAACCATAGTCTATAGTTGGACAGGAGGAAAATTGTAGTAGGGAGTGTGAGAACCTTGTTAAAGAATCCATGTTAATGGAATTCGTTGGAAAAAGATTAAATGGTAACCAATTAAGGGAAAATTTATTGTGTTGTTGTGCCCTTCTAGTTTGATCTGTATTATTATTTGTTTTCTTTGTTAGTGCTATGGTTGTTAGGCCTAGACGAGGAAGGATTTCTTGGGGAAGCTATGAAAAGATACTCTCCAATGAATCTCTAGTATAGATGGATTATGGCACGTGTTCTTGTGTCCTTCCAATTTGTTGTGTATGATTATTTGTTTTATGTGTTAGTAATTTTTTTGTTAGGCTTAGATGAGTGATTTTGTTGTTAGGCCTAGAGGAAGGATTTTGTGGTGGAGGTTATGAAAAAGTACTCTCCAAGGAATCTCTAATATAGATAGATTGTGACATGTGAATGGCATGAATGTTCTTGAAGATACTAACTTAAGAAAATCCCATTGATAAGATACACATAGAACACTAATAAGATACTTCAATTGAAGATATTTCCTCTTAGCCCTTATATGGAGAAGAATCCTCAAAGATTTAGAGGAACACAAAGAGATTGAATTGCAAAACCTACCTAGAACTCGAAAAGTCTCGGACGTGAATGTAGAAAGGCATGAAAGACATATTATTATGAGTTTTGGGACTCTTTATGGTTACAAAGTGTTCTATAAAACCCATATTTGTTGTAGCTTGAAATTTTTTATGGAGTAGTGCTAGTGAGAGAGAGCCAACAACAAGTATACTCACACCACAACCAATCAACCATCATATTAGTGGGAGGAACCACTCCCTTGTTGCTACCCCATTGGAATAAGGATCAAGGTATATTGGAGCTTATATGTTGTCATGAACCACTTCACTCAACCAATATGGGATATTGATTTATGTATAAAGAGATTTATGTCTTTGAAACAACTCCAAAACACATAGATATTAAGTGTATATGACTTAGTAATGAAGATTTTTTAGGAAAACATGTGAAAGGGGTACTGTGTAGTATTGAAAGTGACAATTTTATATGACCAAATAACTCAACTATTAATGTTTAAATCTCTTTATATAAAAACGAGTATATCTATGCACCATAAACTTACTGAATAATATTTATTGGATATGTATCCAATAAATATGATGAAAAAAAATAAACCAATAATTAACTTATTGCATGATGCAACTAGATAACAAAATAACCATAGAAAAATTATGCTTTCTTCCTCCACAGCTATCCATACAAAACCTTAACTCATAAACCTATCCCGATACTTCCATACAAAACTTTAACTCATAAACCTATCCCGAGTACCCTAACTACTTCTGCCAAATTCATCTGGATAATTTTTAATACTTTCGCTACCCAACAAGTCTCACATCTAATTCTTTCCATCTGTACTCCGACATCCAAATTACCACGTACGGCCATGGAAGGACCATCAGATAACACAGCAGCTGTACATGATGAGGACGCCAAGTCACTGGAGTTTGAAGGCGTTGTTATAGCAGGAGGTGGCATTGCTGGTCTCTCCACAGCTCTTGCTCTTCATAGGTACTCATACCCGTATCCCCTCTAAACAACTTTTTTCCAATAAAGACCCCATGATGGCATTCATAGTCTCTTTCTTGTTGGCAGAGTGGGGTTGAAGAGCTTAGTATTGGAACGAGGGAGTTCATTGAGAACCACAGGAGCAGCTCTCAACCTCTGGACTAATGCCTGGAGGGCACTCCATGCTCTCGGAATCGCAGAAGACCTTCGTGCAACCCATTTTCGATTAAAAGGGTAAGAGCCTCTGACACTGCCCTTTATTCAATACAATTGAATTGAGTCAACCCTAATTCATCCATGGCCATCGCCATGGAGGTTTCAGCTCACAGATGGTCTCCCCGGAGGATGAAGTGAACAAACAAGTTTCATACAGAGGCCCTGGCAAACGGTGAGCACTGCCTGCTTGCGATAATCTTAATTGTTATAAATTAAGATCGATGACAGCAAATGGTTGCAAACCTAGTTGATTTATCGGTAATATTGAGATGATGATATTATGTGAGTCTTGGGCAGGGATCATGAAGTTCGCTGTGTGAAAAGGGGTGTTCTTCTTGAAACTCTTGCAGCTGGCCTGCCTGCAGGAACCATCAGATATAACTCCAAAGTTGTTGATATATTCACAGATAGTAGCAATTCAGATTTCCCTACCATAATGTTGGAAGATGGAACATATATCAAGGCCAAGGTGAAGTTTTAAATCCCACTAAACAGACAAAAAATTGGCTTGCCTGTAGGGTTTGATTATTGTTTCTGTATTTTGCCATTATTTGATTTCTTTTTGTAAGTGCTTCAAGAAACATGCCTTAAGGGGTCGCACTTGAAAGTGCAGACTTCCTTTAGCTTGGGTGTATGAAGGTATCTATTCCAACAAAATTTCCCAGAACCTGGCATCTGGTCTCATCTCTTTGAAATGATGAAACTCATGCCATGCAAGTAGGGCAGACCACAACGAAAATGGAACCCTGGTTGATGGCTCTTAATACTCTGTCAAGCTCACACAAATGCCCTGACGGCCTATTTTTGCAAAAAAATTGAGTTAGACTTTCTAGGTTGCTTAAACTTTCTCAGATGCAATTTCATTTTTAAGGGTATAATCTCTTTGAACCATTCTGCACTCACGATTTAAATCGCAGGATGTTCTCTTCTAGAGTTCACATGATCTTTGGATATTTTGTTTATCTATGGTGTTTTAGACCATCTGCCAATCTGGCATTTGTAAAATATGTGAGCTTGTTTCATTTCGTGTTTTGATAAAACTTTTTCAGTTACAATTTCACATTCAGTGGCATAATCTTTTTTTCTTTTCCATATAACCATGCATGGAAAGCCCCAAAGACTTCATTGTTGTTAATGGGTTGTAATTAAGGTAAACTGTTGGTGCCTGAGCACTTAACCCTGAGGGGGTGCCTGAGCACTTAATCATGAGGGATTAAGAGAGTCAAACCCATGACCTCTCCAAAGTTGGGGACAGATCTCACGTCTAGCTCATGACTGCTTGAGTTAATCCTAATGACATAATCTCTTTGAACTTATGGAGTATAAACTCTGCACTCACAATTCCTAGATCACACAATGTTCTCTTCTTGACTTCCTCACTTCCTCTGATATTGACACAGGTTGGAAATTTTGTTTATCTATGGTGTTTTTAATCATCTGCACGTATAAGTTATGTCAGCTTTTATTTTGTATTTGTCCATCTTCTTCTTGCAACTGCAGAGCTCGGTTCGGTAGTTTTGATTTGATCAGTGGCATTCCTGTATCCTGTCATTTTTCTACTGGTGTTCTCAGTGCACACTTTTAGTTTTATGGTATTGTCAGAAATCTTATTTGATTTCCAATTTCTTGGGCTAGCTTTTGTTGCATATTTTTCATTCTTGTGGTAGCGTGTCTTGACCTCTGTTTCCTATGGAGGCTATTGCTGGTAACTTGTCCCCATCCTCTGCTTCTTATGGATGCATTTGCCTCCATTCCCTGCTTCTTATGATTGCTATTGCTGGTGAGTCTCTGTTCATTTTTCTTACTGTTATTTGGGAGGAGAAAGTATCATTGGATTGCCTTTGCCTGAAGCAAGATTAAGCCAATCTCTAGTAAAAGGATTTGGTATGGTATTGTTCTTTGACCTTAGAAAGTGTGAAGAAAACATTCATTTTTTAATGTCTTCAGTCTTCTTCCAAATTTCCATGAGATGGCAATGTGTTCAGTACGAATTTGTTTTTTTAATTTAACTGCCAACAGGTGTTGATAGGATGTGATGGGGTGAACTCAATTGTTTCTGAGTGGTTGGGGTTTCATCCCGCCAAAATCTTGGGAAGGTCTACAAGTCGCGGATTGTCTACCTACCCTGAAGGGCATGATTTCGATCCAAAATTATATATCAATCTACAGCAAGGTATTAGAGCTGGGTACATTCCCATCAATCACACGGAGGTTTTCTGGTTCTTAAATCGAAAATCACTTCCCCAAGGTATTCTGATATGTTATTCCTTCTAGCCTCTTAGTAATATCCAAATTGGAATTAAATTGTTCATTAACTAACAATAAGTTGCTCAACAGACTCAGAAACTGCACAAGAACCCAAGCTTATCATACAAGAAGCATTGGATTTACTTAGAGATTTTCCAGAGGAGTATCATGATATTTTGAAGAGAACACTGCAAGACACACCTACTATGACTCCTCTCAGATGCCGGTGTCCATGGACAGTGTTAGTTGGGAGACTGTCAAAAGGCACAGTCGCCATCGCAGGAGATGCAATGCATGCAATGACTCCTTATATTGGACAAGGCGGATGTTCGACACTGGAGGATGCAGTTGTTCTTGGCAGATGCTTGGCAGAAGGGATGAATGGAAAAATATTTAATTCCACAAACGAAGAAAGAAAGAGAATCGAGGAAGCATTGAAGAAATATGTAGAGGTGAGGAGATGGAGAGTGTTTATGCTGATGACTAAATCTTACATAACAGGATTATTGCAACCAGGATCAGGAAGATTTGCCAAATTTCTTAGAGAGAAAATCATGACAAAGGTGTCCGGTAATGCTCTGAGCCATGCGGAATATGATTGTGGGGGTCTTTTTGATACCATGAAATAAGTTTGAAACTTGAAAGTTATGATTACAGTTCCAATGTACATTGTCTATACACTGGCAATAGTATATTTCTGCAGCACAAAGTATTCAACAAAAAATTTATTGGTGCTCAGCAAATAATGTATATCTTGAGTAAAACAAGAGACCAAAAAGTGGATTCCACCACATATATCCTTTTATTTTGTCAAAATGGGTGAACTTTCAATCAAATTCTCTTTAAAAAAATGCAAGTTTGAGTTCTAACTGCCTTCTGAAGCTAAATCTGTACCCATTGCCCAATATACTGATTGCCCAATATACTGACAAAGAGGTGCACTGAAGGATTGCCAAGGATAAATTGCCGATTCTTCTCAAGCTTATATGTTTTCATATTGGACCTGTGATGAAGTTTCCCGTCCATTTGTTTCTTTTGAAGATTGTGTGACACAGACAATTGTCATTAGTATGGAAAACAGGATATTGATGGCACAGTTGAGGATACTTTGGGAATGATATTACATTCTTAGATGACTGTATACATTCCCCAAATGAATTCCATATACTTGGTCAAACAAGTATTACAGACGATAGCCATTGTGAGCCATTTGAGTTTTCTGTGACATTATGTACTATAAAGCCTCCATAAACAGTAACAACGTTTTGGATGTGTTAATGTGGCCTTACCGGTCTCCAAATTATGTCTTCAAGATTTGAGTACAACCCGATACATTCACTTTCAAGCACAAGTCTTTACCTTTCGATCCATGTTTATTTTGCATTCAATTTAAATGTTACAGTTTAAGAAAGGATATTTAGTGGCCAGTTGTTTGGAGGATTCTAAAAAATATTGGGTATTCAAATATGATTCTTCAACAATTTTTAGTTGAGTAAAAGTAAACCAAAAAGAATAAAAAATAGAACATTTAGACTACCACTATATAAAGTGTGAATATATCAATTTCAAATAAATAAATAGAATAGAAATTGAATTAACAACATATGATGATTTACATTAACAAATTTGAGAAAAATACTTTTTTTTTTATCCTGCAAATCAACTAAAAGATAAATATTCCTAAAATTTTTATCTTGTCAAGTTTAATAGGAGATAAACATTACTAGAGTCATACAAACATTATTGGAATCAAAATAACTCAAAACATGCCTTATTAATCTGATTACATGGATGATATGATCTATATAATGGGATTGTAATATTGAATATAAAGATGATGTACTATCCAAGATATTAACAAATTTGAGAAAAATACATTTTTTTTTATCCTGTAAATCAAATAAGAGATAAATATTCCTAAAGTTTTTATCTTGTGAAGTTAAATAAGACTTGACAATAGGAGATAAACATTACTAAAGTCATACAAACATTATTGGAATCAAAATAACTCAAAACATGTCTTTTTAATTTCATTACATCGATGGTATGATTATATAATGAGATTGTAATATTGCATATAAAGATTCTTTTTGATGGGAAAAAAAATTCATTAAATAGATTATTAAACATATAAGAACCTTTTTAATACCTTGGAACATATTTTAACAAAGATCAATCATTCCATTAAGAGGCCTTAATTCCAGGGCATTGTGGAAAAACGAACACTCAAGGTGGCTTTGGAATTCAGGAGATTAAAAATTACAATTTTGAAAATAAAATCCTTTTATTGTCAAATGTTTGAGTGACCTTTGGTCATTCTGAACAATGTTGCTATTTGACCATACCTTGGAAATGTTGTAAAAGATTAATAGATTTTCGAAGTACAAGGAATTGTTTATGGAAAATGGGGGAAATGTGTGTTGTGTATAAGTGGTGCACGTTTGTGTCATGATCAACCATGTTACATTTTGTAATGTCCCTAATCTGAACCTCATTTGTAGTTGCACATATACGCTAGTGATCCGTTTTGGTTTTGCGCGCACCTTAGTAGTGCACGATGTAATGATCCATATACACCGGTGAGCCATTGGCAACAAGTGTGAATGTAATGTACATATAGGTTGGTGAGCCATGGTACCAAGTTTTGGTTTTGCGCGCACTTGTGGAGTGTGCGAGGCTTGTTATTAAAGAAAAAGTGTGCACATTCCATAGTGTTGCACGTACCTTAGCTAGTGTATGTGGATTGTGCATCAAAGGAGGGTGCTCACATTCCACAGTGTTGCGTACACACAAGTAAGTGCGCGGGAATGATTGTGATGTGTGTGTGTGTGTATTTTGAGACCGGTGAACCAGTGTGGCTATTGCATTGGTGAGCTGTGACGTAAATAGGCCAGTGCACCTATTCTTGTAAAGTGTATCACACTCAAGTTATTAATATATTACATCACTGCGTGCAGACTAACTCAGACGAAAAGAGACTGGGTGTTGAACTCCATCGGAAAAGAGGGGGGGAGGGGGGAATATTTTAATAATATTTTGAAAAGTGTAATTTATGGATATATTATTTATCCCAAGTTCTTGAGAGTAGGGAACAAATCACCAAGTGGCTAAAGTTAATTTTGAAGGTGACAGGTGTCGAATTGAAAAAATGCAATATATATTTCCGACCTTAGTGTACTTTGGGGGGATAATCGATTATTCTCTATGGATTTCGGGGGAATCCATTGTTTTCCTCCATCATTCAGAGGAATATAAGTCTGTATTTTGTTGTAATTATAATAATGGATTAACTCTGTGCTTGGGAAAAACTTGGTACGATTGAGAAAGTGGGTTGTCAGGCCCGTAGGTTGTCGAAAAAGCGGGTTGTCAGGCCTGTAGTTGTCTAAGAGGTGGGTTGTTAGGCCCGTGAGTGATCTCTCCAGGTGACAGATTGGTTGGGAATTGTTCCCTGGTGCATTGGGCATTAGTTGCATTGCTCCGAGACTTTCAAATCCGACTTCTTGTTGAGGCCCTAGAAGGGAAGTGGGACAGCCGAAGAACTGTTGAGAAGAGAAGGGGCACACTTTCTGGGGTGGGATAGGCATGTGGGGAATGAGGAACTATAGGCTAGTTGCATTAATCGACACCTTAGACTGAACAATTTCGTTGTTTGTTAGACCATAGATTGACACTAGAGATCTTTTTTCCCTAGTGGAGTTCAAGCCCTAGCTCGGGGGTGACTTGTTGCTGAAAGATTATGAGAAACAACGTCTATGGTTGGGAGGAACATCTAAGTCACACACGTAGTTGGTGACTTTTCATAAAAGATAGATGTTCTTATGTGCTTGTCTGTTTATTGCATGTTTATTCATTTGTATCTATTATGATCTATCACTTGTATAGTGTTGTATGTGAATAATGGTTGTTATTTTGTTAATGTTGTCTATTTTGTTAGTATGATGTGAGTATTTAGCATAGTATTGGTATATGTTGAGTATGCTAGTTGATAAATAACTTTAGTTAAGATAGTCTTGGTAAACGGTCAAGAGCTTCCTGAGTGAGGCTAGAAGTATCGTGCGCACAGAAGGTGGCCCTTGTGCACAAGTGACTGGTTTCACTGTCTGGGTTGGAACGTAGTCTGAGCGTAGAGGAAAGAAAGACCTGGAAGCATAATCGGAACAATTATGTATGTTGTGGTATCAGAGCGTCAGAAGTCGGGAATGTGGGTGATGTGGCCTAGCCTTGGTGGTTGGGGATGTTACATTCTGGTATCAAAGAAATTGGTTCAACACTAGACTTGTATGGGCCAAAGATTAGCATAAAATAGACGTGTGTGTTAAGTATTGGTGTTGCACAGTATAGAGATTATTATGCATGAAAAACTATTGGTGTGTAGTGAAAAGTTGTGATGCACGCAAAGTATTGATGTGTGGTGTGCACACTAGAAATTGAGATGTTAAAAACATCCATGAAATCTGAAGAAATGATTCTGACAAAATGGTGCATAGTTTTCATGAAGTTCTCTTATGTATTCATCTAACAAATCTTGTTGTCTGCACATTTTGCATAATTATCAGCAATTAGAACAGGATAAAATCAATACAGAAGGTCGAAAGCATGGAAGATGGGTAGAGGACTTATAGTTCTGATGATGAATTCAGTGATTTGTATGTCGGTTTGGGTATTGATGGTATGAAATCCAGGGAGGAGCGCATAAATTTGGTAGAAACCATAAAAGGACTACAAAAAGATGTCCAAAGTTATAAAATCGATAACGAAAGGCTTATGAAATCCAAGGAGCAACAAGATGACTTCAATGTCAAGTTGATGCAAAACTTGGATAGAATAGAAAAGAAAATGGATAAGGAAACATAGTCAAGTAGGTCAAGAAGTCGTAGGTCTCATGATGAGAAAATAAGAGAAGCAAGAGGTGTTTATAAGAAACATCACCATTCACCAAAGCATTCATTTAAGAAACTGCGTAGTAGCTCAAATTCATCCCCTATCAAAAAGAATAAGAGAAGGACTGGTGTGGACGAGCTACGGGGAGAAATGAATAAGATATCCTACTTTTGATGTTGAGCATAAAAAGGATTAGGATGTAGAGACATGGTCACTAGGTATGATGAAGTACTTCCAGTTGCATAATTATTCTATGAATGCAAAAGGGAGAATTGTTATTTATCAGCTCAAGGGGAAAACATCATTGTGGTGGGATCGGTATGTACAAGTGCAACACATTGATGAGAAGAAGGTTAATTCGAGGGAGTTTAAGAGGTATTTTGAAAGAAAATATTTAACCAAGAGGTACTATGACAAGAAAATGAATGAGTTCTTTAAACTCAAGCTCGGAAGCATGACCATTGACGAGTATGAAAAAAAAATAGAATTGTTAAAATGTGTTCCTTTCATCAAGGATGAACAGGTGAATATTTAGAGGTATCTGAGTGGGTTTCCATAATTTATCAGTGACAAGATACAATATGATGATCCCAAGACATTGGAGGAAACTAGTAGGTGCGCTAAGTGTCTTTATGAACAACAAAGGGGAAGACTGGCTTTCCAAAAGGCTTGGGAAGACAAGATGAAAAACAAGATGGAACAAAGGAAAAAGGGGACTAAACCACCATTTTTCAAAAATACTACGCAAGGAAAACCGAATCCCAAGGAGTCCAAAATGATTGAATCAGTGGGACATAGACCAAGGAAACAACCTATTCAATGTTGGGGTTGTGGCGGAAATCATACGTTTAGAGATTTCCCACAAAGAGGTGAAAAAACGAGGACTGCGTACAATGTACGACAAATTGCGATAGTTGAAGACATGGGTAGAAGTGTACCTAGAGTTTACGCAACCCTGGACAACAACCAAACTGAGTTTCAGTCACACATGATCGAGGTGGAAGGTAAGATTAATGACCAACCCATTGTTATTTTAATTGACTCAAGAGCTAGTCATAGATATCTAGATCCTAAAGTGATGGAAAGATTCCAATTGCCGAGAAGCAAACTTGGAAAACTTGGTTGGTGCAGTTAGCTACATGAGAAAAAAGGAAAATTAATGAGATGGTTAAGGAATGTCCGATGGAGATGAATGGATTACGCACAAAGCCTGTTTTGAATACCATACATTTGGGTTCGTATGATTTCCTCATTGGCATGGATTGGTTGGACCAACATCATGTTATTATAGACTGTTATAATAAGGCATTTACTTTCTTGGATGAGTAAGGACATTTGAAAATAGTTCAAGGCATTCCAAGAGCTGTGACTATCAAAGAACTTTCATCTTTGTAGTTGAAGAAAAGCTATAGGAAAGGATGTCAAATATTTGCAGTGCACTTGGAAGAGGCACCTAAAGATAAAGAGCCAAGTGTTGATGACTGTGCAGTACTGAAAGAGTTTGAGGATGTCTTTAAAGAAATATTGGGGTTGCCACCGAAAAGAGATATCGACTTCTCTATAAATCTGATGCCAGGAGAAACCCCTATATCCAAGACTCCTTATAGGATGAGTAT